>VDFB02358134.1:196588998-196903589 GCA_007258455.2 Sequoia sempervirens | reverse complement strand
TCATGATTTGAGCAGATTTGGTATTAGGTAATTGGCTTAGCAGTTTAGCATTAGCAGTTGCATATCATTCTCATAGGCTAGACTTAGGCACTTTATAGAGGTAGTTTTAAGGTATTTGTAGAGAATCTGACAATATGAACATCCCAATTATGCTAGTGTCACATAAGTCCTAGGCTGCTTTCTTAGGTGAGATTTCTACCAGGCGCTTAAAAAGGATGATGAAGAATAAGCACTTGCTGGCTATCATAGCCATAACATGGGTCTTGGGACGGGACTGCCTTATGTATGAGGACAAATATAGAGTTAACACTGATGTGTGTTAACATTTTTTTTCCTCCATGCTGGATATAGGAGTTCCTAAGTTGTTGATTTTGCATCTGGTAAAGGAATTTTTTCCCAAGAAGTACCTGAACGGCCTCGGGGAGGTAGTGGCAAACGTTGCACATGGTGGGGCAATTCTGACAGCAAGCGACCTTCAAAGGTTCATAGAAGAGGACGTGGTGGTGTCATGGCTGCCATTTTTGAGTGGATTTCACCTCCAGTCACAAGATGAGCACCGTCTGAGGGTCACTCAATCCTACCACTTCCTGTTCTGTATCTACAACGTGGTACCATTCTACGACATCGATTGGTAAACGGACTTCAAGAACCTGGTGTTCCCTCCACCTGCTTTTTCTCCTTTGAATGATGATGTCACTCCTAATGATGCCCCTATGGATGAATATATTGTGGACATTGATGTTGATGCATCTATTGGTGCTGCTCATGCCATGGACTGAAGACTTCCATGTTTTTCTTTTTTCTTTCTAAAAATCTCATAGTAATTAGTCTTTTTTTTGTATACATTCCTAAAAAGGCTTTTCGTAGTATATATGAAAGAAGCATAATAGAATTATATACTTTTAGAAGCATGGCCTTTGAGCCATTTTGAAAATGTAAATATCAAAGTATATATATTTAATGAGAGTATATCTTTATATAATCATCTTGTTGTCTGCTCTTGGATTCTGCAACTGGGTCATCTTTTCCTTTTCAGCATGTAGGTATCAATTCTGCATGTGGGTGTTTAATTTTTTTTTTCTTTTCAGCTATGATTTTATTTCCTTACTCTGTGCCATAATGGGTCACTTGCTCTTTTCTGTCCTAAACCATAGAATAAAATAAAAAGACTGACCAACAAAACAAAAAGGGAAAAAAGGGAAAAATGCTATAAACCTAGTTACATGTGTATGGTAAGCAAGCTTAATTGAATAATTTAAGGTGAATTTCATTGATTGGAATTCCTAGCACTTCTTTTTCCATAGTTTCTAACTCATATGCATTATGCTCTTTGCATTGAATTATCTTGAACAGGCCCTCCCAAAGGCTGTCAAACTTCCCATGCTCACCCAGCTTCATAGCCCTTTCATTAAATTTTAGCACTAAGTCTCTGCATTTTAGACCTTGTTCAGATGCTTTAGACCATCAGATGTTGGTGGTTAGTCATGGTTGTTAGGGAATTTTCCCTTTTCTCTTGTGCTTCTAGCAATTTGGCTAATTGCAACTCCATTTCACCATTTTGTTCCACCTCGAGAGATTTTAGCAATTGCAGTGCCGAAATCTCCATAGAGATAGGAAATAATGCCTCTTTTCCATATACTAGCTCATACGGTGAAGTCTTGAGGACTTTCTTTGGAGTTGTGGTCTGCCCAGAGCACTGCTCAAAGGTTTTTATGCCATTCCCTTTGGTATTTTGACACAATCCTTTTGAGGATTCAAACTAGATTCTTGTTTGTTGAATCGGCTAAGATGTTCCCCTGCAGGTAGTTGTTTGATGATGTTTTAAGGAATATGCCATGCATAAGTGCAAACTGACTTACCTTGGAGCCCAGGAAATCTTTAGCATTGTTGGAGATGATAGTTTTGGGTAGGCCAAATCTTGTGACCAATTCCTCTAGGAAATCCACTATCTTTGCCTCTATCGCATTCTTTAGTGGCACAACATCAATCCATCTTGTGAAGTAGTCTATGGTCGTCAAGATCCATTTATGTCCTATGTTGGAGGCCAGGTTGATCATTCTGATGAAGTCCAAACCCCATTGTACGAATGGCTCATCAACCACTATTGGATTGGGAGGCATTGCATAAAATTTCCTTCTTCTTGTGAACAATTGGCATTCCTTGCAAGTCTTTACCAAGGAGTAGGAATCGTGAAGTAGTGTCGGCCAAAAGTACCCCGCACACATGATTTTGATGGTGGTAGCCTTTGCGGAGAAATTCCCACCTGTAGGACTGCTGTGGTAAGTGTTGAGGACCCTTTTTGCTTGCTTTGTGGTAACACATCACAATAGAATGCTGTTAAAATTTCACTTTAACATGATGCCTTCAATGAGCGTAAATCTATTGTTTTGTAGTTGGTAGAATCTCCTCTTCTAAGAAGGAAGGCCCGGTGGATATTTTTCTATGTGCATAAACCTTACTCTGTTCACTAGCCAACAACCTTCGGACTCTGACTCGTTCATTAGGACTAGCTTCGGTTACTCTTCTTCGGTGGCCATTTCTCCATTATGTGCAAGATATTTGCATAGTCCTCTTCCTCGAATAGTCTTTGTTGGCTTAACCTCAATGTCATACTCGAGGATCTTGGTGATCCAATTGGCTCTTTTCTTAGTGATTTCTCCATCCATGATGTATTCATGCACACTAGAATGCACGACATAGACAATCACCTTATTGCAAGAGATTAGGTGTCAGAACTTCTTGAGTCCCTTAACTATTGCAAACGCTTGCCTCTCTACAAAGTTGTAGTTTGTTTCATATTCCTTTAGGGTCCGGGAGTGAAATGCTATCCAATTTTCTCCCCTGCCCTCATCATCTTTTTGAGTTAAGACAGTAGCAATGCTTGACTTGCTACTGAATACATACATTATGAAGTCCTTTGATAAATATGGGTTGACCAAAATAAGAGCGGAGGAGATAGCATCTTTGACTTTCTCAAAGGCTTCTCTGGCTTCTTTCATCCATTTAAATGTTTGATCATTTTTCAGCATCAGGGTGATTGGCCTAATTATTCCTACAAAATTAGAAATAAATTTGCTAACAAAATTTACCTTTCCCAAGAAGGATTGGATGCCTTGCTTGTTGACCAGAAGGGGAAGCTCTTTGATTTCTTTCACCCACTCGGGATCAATTGAAATTCCTTCTTTGGACACTACGTGCCCCAGTAGCTTGACTTGCGGTACTCCGAAGCAACATTTTTTTCAGTTCAAGGATATTCCAAACTCTTGGCATTTCTTGAACACCATCTCAAGATGATCAAAGTGATCATTCTTGGAATTATAGAACACCGTCAAATCATCCAAATAGATTAGGATAATCTTGTTGATTAGTTCACTGAAAGCGATATCCATTGCCCATTGGAAGGTGGCTCCTGCATTTGAGAGGCCAAATGACATCTTAGCATATGTGAACATTCTACACTTGGTAGTGAACCTTGTCTTATGTTGATCCTCCTCTTTGACCTGGATCTGATTGTAACCGAAGAAGCCATCTAGTTGGGAAAACATCTTCAATCCTACCACTATTTTCAGGATTGATTCCATTGAAGGTAGTGGGTAATGATCCTTCAGGGACGCTCTGTTTAGGCCTTGAAAGTCTACACATAGATGGATATCTCCATTATTCTTTCAGACCTAGACCAAATTGGATACCCATGTGCTATGTTTGATTGAGAAGGAAATCCGTGACTGGATTAGCTTTGTTAATTCTTGCACCATTAGCACTTCAATCTTGGGGTTGACTGGCCTCTGTTTTTGGCAGACCAGCTTTGTGCCTTCCGCTAGCTCTATTGTATGTTGGATGATATCAGGATCATCTCCCTTGAGGTCATCATATGACCAGGCCACTAGTCTATACTTTTTGCAAAATTTGATGAGCCTTTCTTTGTCATGATGTGGGACATCTTTCCCAATCTTAAGTTTTCTTCCATCTCCAACCCGAAGATCTACATAGTCAATATTATCTGCTACAAACTTCCACTTGTCATTTCTTGCATCATCACAATAAAAAATATTTTTGAGAGTGGCCAATCCCTTTGGAAGCTTGTTGGATTTTAGTTGAATGATTTTTCCTTCATAAGCTTCGACGATTTTTGGTTGGAGTTGGTCGAAAAATTCTCCCGATTGTTGGATGAATGAGGAAATGTACTCATCACTATCGAACACTTGCCAACTTTGGTCATTGTCTAGAATGGATGGTCGAACTATCACTCGTGCTGAGTGTTTTTTGTGAATGAGGTCGAAGGAAGGATCAAATAGGGATCCGATTGTTGCCATGCGGTCCGCATTTGTATTTTGTTCTTGGGGCACCGTCTGAATGTGGAAAGCTTCAAAGCCCTTAATCAAGTCCCAAACTTAGTGTCTATAGTATCGCATGTGGATATTCTTGGTCACAAAACTTTTGTGGACTTGATTGACCACTAGTTCAGAGTCTCTGCACACCATTAATTGCTTTATTCCCATCCATTTTGCAAGGATTAAACCTTGCACTAGTCCTTCATATTTAGTTGCATTGTTCAAGCAAGTGAACTAGAAGTGGAAAGACTTCAATGTCTTTTCATTATGTGGGGATATTAAACATATCTCAGCCCCTGTGCCGACCTTACATCTTGCCCAGTTGAAGTGAAAAATCCACAATTCTGAGGCTTGACCACTCTCTGATTCTTTGGCAACCTTCAGGAGCACTTGATCTTCATCGTAGATGACATAGGTTCCCAATCCGGTGGCATGGTAGTTTCCAAAAGGGTCAGTATCTATATGTTCACTCAAGAGAACATCTTCTTGATCATCCTGATCTCCAATCACTTTTTCATCTTTTAGTAGCTCAGTGCAATACATTTCTTGCTTGGTGATAGAGGTATGAGCGGCTTCAAATTTGATCATGGCCTCATTGGCCACATGTTCTGAATGCAGGGCTTTAGATACTATCTTCATTTTCGCACCATGCTTGGTCCTGAGAATCATGTGCAACCAATCTAGGGACAGGTATCTACCTACCTTTGAAGTAAATTCTTAGGATAGACAAAGGCCAAACATGAGGGGAACATCTATGATCATAGTGTCTTATGGCACTATGATGCTAGGGCAGGTGAATAGAGTCAAGGGGAGTTCTTTGATGATGCTTATAGTTTTGACTCTATTTCCATCCAGCTGCATAAATCCTATTTTTAAAGGTCCATAGCTAAGCCCTAAAGCTTCATCTATCTGCTTTAGCATGATTGTGGTGTTGGCACCAAAATCAATCATGGCATTGTGTAATAACTTCTCTCCCACAATGAGAGTTAGGAAAAAGGGTTCAACTTTGGATTGTCCTTTACCTTGGTAGGAGCCTCCACTGTGCTATTTGTGAGAACTTTGGCAGGAGGTGATTGATCAACAAAATTTCTTTTGAGTGATTGATCTTATGGTTTAATGATTGGATCCTCCCGAAGAGCCTTCTGTAGCAATGTTTTTTGCTCCAGAATAGCTAATATATCCCAAAGAGACACATTGGAAAATTATTTTTTCAATTGTTCCACCACGTTGAAGGGTGGAAAATTTGGATATTTATGCTCCTTAGCTCTTGTTATAATAATTTCCAACTACAGCGGGCATTTTTGTGTCATTGTGGAGGTATTGGGTATCTGGTCAGAAGCACCTTTAGGTTGTGGACTGACTAGTTGTGGGATGACTGTTTCACCCATGAAACTTCTCTTTGAATAGGTGTTGTAATCAGACTGCACTTACAGTGTTCTAGATGTGGAAGCATCATTGGCAAACACCACTTCTTCCTCCTCCATCCATGAGAAGAGTGTGTGGTCGGGAGTGATGCCCACTTCTTGCTCTAGTGACATCCCCTACATTTGTACGGTGAGCACCACATTGTCCATCTGTGTAGAGGTGTATACATAGCTTTCAGGATCTGACGTTGTGCCTTGGCTATGCTACTCCACCACCTTTTGTTGTAGGTTGTCATGTGAGCAGTTTCAGGGCATGTGGGAATCACCACAAGGGAAGCACCAAGGGTTGGTGTCATCAATTAAATTATTTTTCCTTACAGTTAGCTCTCATCTTGAGCTTAGATTAGTGCTCTACAACAAAGTGGGTACCGATACTATTTGATTAGTTGTTTGCACCTGCGGATTTCTGGGAGCGCTCCTTTGTAATTGGTTATGTTGGTAAGAAGGCCTTCCACCTTGGTAATTTTGATAAGTCCGCTTCAAAGGCACTTCTTGGTTGTGCTTGTTGATAGTTATTTCATTAACAATAGTCTGCAACATTTCCTTGAGCTCGCTCATCTCCTCCTTTGAAGAGCCAGATGTAGAGGAGATGTTCTATGGTGCACTTGGATATGTGTACATAGATTGAGGAGGAGCCTATGCATTGGTAGAAGGAATCTCCTGAGTAAGAACCGATATTTTTGAAAATATGGGAATAATGGGCCGAGGTGGCAACTTCCCATTGTCTATCAAATTATTGTCTACCTTGATAGTAGTGTTGTAGGTGTCTGATAGTGTGGTCCCTCCTAAAGCCTGGATCATCATTGAAATGTCAGGGTTGATAGAATTTAGGTAGAACATGAATGCCAAATAAGGCAGCAAGCGGATATGAACTTGGATTCTTTGCCAGCTTGTATGGAACCGGGCATTGAAGTTAGCCATGGCTTCGTGCAGAGCCCGCTTTATGATCGACAGTTGATAGTATAGCGAGGATCAATCTCCATCATTCAAAAATATCTGATAGAAAGGATCTCTAAGATCATCCCAGGTACTAATAGATTTTGGCTGCAACGTCCAGTACCAATCTAGTGTTTTTCATCTAAAAGAGGCGACAAGCAACCTTAGTGCTATATTTTGGTATGTAATGTCGTGTACCAGGCATATGTCTGCAACATCTTGCAAATGTTCATCTGGCGTTCTCGAACCATCTCCAGTGAATTTAAGTATAGCTTTTAGGGTGGAGATCAGGATAGCGGCCCAAACGGTAGGCGCTACTAGTGCTACAAGAGGACTTCCGACATCCCATACCACATAATTTATGTTAGCAGTGGGCAACATGGCTAGTGGAAAGGGCGGAGGAAATGGGACGTTCACTAATTGGGTCATGGATTGTACTGTCCCTAATGGTGGCACTAATAAACTGGGATTATTTATTGTTTGGGACCTAGTAATAGGTTGATGGGTCATACACCCTTCTAAAAATTAGGTTCATTGAAGCTCAGTTCCATTAGGCGTGCCAGGAAAGAAAAAACTGTTGATGCCAAAAATTGGCAAGGTAACAACCCTCTATGGGAAACTTAGTTTATGGGGGACTTATTGTGCTAAACTGAGTGACCTCCAGATATTTAAAGAAGTCGGCTTCTTCTGTAATTGGTTTTTGGAATGGGAAAAGGAAACGTATATAAAAATAAAGGGTCTAACTAAGGTGATGCGCCAAAATTTAGTTAAGAGGCATGATAAATCTATCTTTTGGATATGATTTAAGGGCCCGTTCAATGATCTTATATGTCCTAAAACAACAAAAATTAGAGATTGAAGCAGGAAAAGTTCATTCAATGACATAAAATAATTTTCACACCTATTTACTAAAAAGAGGAGTCAAAAGACATGATCTAAACCAACAAACTTGCTTTCAAATCATAGAAGGTTGGAAAACAAACCATTCAAACAATAATGGCTTAGTATAAATTTTATCAATAGCATAAGAAAACAGAGAGGTCGAACAATGGCACAGTCTGTGAGTTCTTGCAATAATCTAAACAATAAAAAGGCTTGATGTCTTTTTGAAATCCTATAATTCTTGGACCCGTGGAACTTAGAACATGTAACATGTAATCTTCGAACTCGGAACCCTTTAACAAAAGAAAAGAGAAACATATATAGTGAGCCTTCCACCGCCTGGCAAGTATCAAATGAAAAGATTTTGAATCCTAAGCAATGATGCTGCAGCAATGATTACCCTCAACCGTTGTAACAGAAAAGGTTTGGGCCATAACATTTGGTCACCTCCCATCCAAGTGCATCCCCTGCAAATTATGGCAGTGGTCCCAAAAAATTCTCATGCAAACAAGTGTCGCCTCCTCATATAGGAAGTTAGAACACGTGGTAGCATATCGCAGCCCATAGTTCGCTTCATCCCTTGCGTTGAAGAGGCATGCACTGAAGAGATGTGTGGCATCGTTTCGCTGCCTGCAGCCGATTTTCCCCTTCCTACGTTGAAAACCTGCGCTAAGATGACACATAGCAACAATGTTTACCATAGACGCCTCCTGTGGCGCTCGCCAAATCTTTATGTATTGGGAGCAATGTGGCACACAGATAGGGCCCGATGAGGAAGCGAAGGGAAGCAGTTAAAATAGCCAAAAATGAAGACACGTGGGAGAATAGCGGAGGCCGGTAGAAGAACAAAGGAGATAATTCCTTTGGAAAGTGTAGAGCGGACATATGGCAGACGCTGCAGTGATTTATCAAAAAGGGCCATCGATATTTATTAAAAGCATCGATCGGGGCCTAGCAAAAAACAAAACCCGAAGGGAGCATGGTGAATTTTGTATTCAAATTAGTAATGAGTTGTGCAAATTTAATTTCTATCATTGTAGTCAAGTGTTTGCAGACTGAATTTTACGTTCTAGTTTAGTTTGGTGTATCACCTTCTTAGTTTCATTTTTTTAGTTTTTAGTTTCTATATTTCTCTCTTCCCTTTTCCTTGTCAAATAGTAGAATAGTTAAGTGATCTAGGTGATAACTATTTAGGAAGCCAACCTTCTCCAAAGGTTTGATCTCATATAAGGTACCCACGCCTTGGGATAATTCCCATGTGTCAATAGATTGTTGAACCTTAAGTTCAATAGGGTGCAAATCTAGTTAAAAACAATAACATTCCATAGTAAGGGGGAGTGTCCACCATAGTGATGTTTGTTCTATATGTTGCCTTAGGGTATGATGCTAATTGCAAGTCTATGTCCCATATCACTCCAATTATTGGGACCAATCTATTATCCATGTCGTAGCACTTTCCATAAGTGGTGTTCACCCATAAGCCTAATTCTTTCATGAAAACCAAAGGAATGATATTAATTGCTTCCCCTGAGTCAATCATGCAATTTTTCACCAATTTTTTGTTGATCACCAATGTGGTGTAAAATGGATCCACTTGGGAGGGATTTTTTGTAAGGGTATCACCTAAATAAACTTTTGGTACCTTTGTAGTTTCTTGCTCAATGACTTTGATCTCTTTATTTTGATCTCGCTGTTTGTGAGATGTATTGGAAGTCAATTTGAGGGTTGTGTCTCTGTACTCATCAATTTTCATCATTTCCATCAAGAGAATTGTCATCTTTATTTGAGTTAGTGCTTAGGAAATATCAAATGAAGGGGAAGTCATCCCTCCTATTTTCTTTGTTTTAGCAGCCCATTTCCCTTCAATTTGAACTTTGTTATTATTTGGTGTTTTCTCAGATTCAACATTTGCAGCTTCCTTTTGAGAAATATTTTTGAGGCTTCTTTGTTTCACCTTTCTTTTGGTCAGATGAGAAATTCTCTTTGTTCTTTTGTTATTTTATAAACAGGCCTCTAGGTGTTCCCTAGTCTACATCTGCGGATCTACTTCTTAGGTTGTACTATTTCTTTTTTCTTCAGTCACAACTTTTGTTGTGATGCCCTCTTCTCTTATAATTTTGGTGTTCTCAATTGAAATTGTGGTGTTGTATTGTATGCATAGGCTATTTCTTCTGTATTTTCTTCTAGGTTAGAGAACACTTCCCGCTCCATATTAACATTGTTTTTCAGATTGCTGACATCATATTCACACCCATCCTCAGAGGATGAGTATCATTCATTGGTTTGATGGGACCCCCATCTTAACATATTCACGGTGTGGCCATCTCTATCTTGTTCTTGTGACCATTCATCTTCATGGCAAGTTTGAGCCACTACAAGTGTTATGGGGCATGGGGTCTATGACATGGTGGACACCATGGTGTAGTATCCACTACATGTGCTCCATGTTTTTTTAAAGGATCCAGAGTATCTTTTCAATTTGGCTTACCCACTAGTCATCCATCCTTCCAAGTGGTGTTATGTGGCATGTCATGCAATCTTGGCCTTTCATTCTTGTACTAGTTTTCTTATCTAATTTGGTTATTGTTAGGATTTTGTGGGATTTTAAGGTCATCTCTTTTTCCAATCATGTCGACAACTTTTCTATTATTTTCAATAGTTATAGCATCCTTTTGTGCTTCAACCAAGCTGTTGGGACATTTTTTTCTGAGTTCATACCCTGTTTTAGGATCAAAGACTCTCAAATAAATGATTAAAGCTATTGAGTCAGCTAATTTAGATCCATGTAGTATCTTGTTGTTAATCTTGGAGAATCTCTGGTTGAAGTCAAAAACATATTCATTTTGTTGTTTTTGAATGCTTATTAACTCATGTAAGGAAAATTCAGGAGCACATTGATTCCCATATTGTTATAGGAATTGATTTTTGAAGTCTGTTGTAGAGGTAAATGAAGCATCTAGTAGGCTATTGAACCAATCCCTTGCTTCTTCAGTCGGGGACATCGTGAATAGCCTCATAAGGACATCTTCTTGTTCCATGCCCAAATCCTGAACAAAAGCATTGGAGTTTCTTATACGTTCCTCTGTTGTAATTGCATTATTCCCTATTAATTTGGGGATGGTATTTCTCAAGTTGCTATCAATGGGGTATGGGTATATTGGACATCTAGCCAAGTCAAATTGTCTGCTTATACTTGTAGGATTTTGTGGACAAGGATTTTCATGTGGCGGATTAGGGTAGTATTGAAATCCATGTTGAGGTTGGTATACATTTTGTTGGACGTTATGGTTAGAATATACATTGCTATAGGCATTCGGTTGTGGCACATGGTGCTGATAGTGTGGAACATATTGTTGTCCTAGTGGTGGGTAAGATTGTGGAATGTTGCTAGTGTTTTGTGATTGTGAATTTTGTGGTGGCACATTATGCTCCACATGTTGATTTTATTTCCCAGTTGTGTTGTAAGGTGCTTTTGAAGTACTTGGAATGCATGTATTCTGAGATGACCCATGCAGATTGATGCTTCCCCCTTGCTTATGGGGAGGCACATATCTTGGCAGTTTGATGAATGGATATTCATTTGGGACAACTGTCAATTCAGTTCTTTGCTTTCTTTTATCAATTGCTGCCACCTCTTGAATTCCTCCCTCTATCTTTCCACATGATCCAATTCTTGAGTGTTCATTTCATCATAATTCTCAGTAGGGGAATAATGGTCCATGAATTTATACTAGGTTTATTCTCCTTGCTATGATGAAATCCTCTAGTCATACTCATTTTTTCTTTGAATTTTTCCTTCCTCTATACGTACGTAGAATTCACTATCCTTTTGAGGATCTAGTTTGAAATTGAGAATGTTATCAGTTAGATTGTTTCATTCAGGTGGCATTGAATTGTGTCCTTCATCACTATGAAAAGGGCTATTATGTATTATAAAAGGTTTCTCTGATGTGTTCCCCTTATCATTGCACATGACATCTGATTGATTAGATGCTACTTCATTTTTATTCGTGTCCACCTTTGAAAGAGGAGATCCATGCTTGTCTATCCACCTACCATTTTTCTTGATTGGAATCCCTTTATACAATGACCTCCTACCATCCATTTTAGGTGATATGGTATATATCTTATGTCTATAATCTAGTCTTTTTGATCTGATCTTTAACTTATCAGTCATAAAATTTTGACAATCGCCACTTACTTTTTCATAAGTAGGGAAGTTAAGGTTTGGATGAACTTTTTTTTTTATCCTAGTGGAGTCTCTTATTCAATCAAATGATTAAGTGTTTGTAGAAATTGTGGATGTTTACGACTCTATGATGAGAGGCCCAAATTGACCCTAGACTTTGGGTAGGCTAAAACATTTTCCTTGAGTGTTTCCCCAACAAAGTTGCTAATCTGTTAGGTCTAAAAAAATTGGTTTTGAAAATTAAGAGGATGCCAATCTCTTAGTATGTTTTTGACTAACAAACAAGGTAAATATGATTGATAACCCCCTACTCTTCAGGCTCTCCTAAACCTAGACGGGTGTACATAAATGATAAGGCAGATTTAAAGGTTACGAGTGCAATCTCTAATCTAGGCAATCTATTCACAATGGCACATTGGAGTGAAATAGATTCGAGGCTAATGATTATTTCCTACTGTAGACACCGAAATTTGGTTTAGGCCTGTGACTTCAATATTCTTCATAATTCTTATTCTTCATGGTCATGATTAAATAATCCTAATTATTTAATTAATTCATCTTAACATTAATTCTTCTATTGATTAAATAATCTTAATTATTTAATTAATTCATCTTCTTTTAATTCTTCTATTGATTAAATAATCTTAATTATTTAATTAATTCATCTTCTTTAATTCTTCTATTAATTCGTAAATTATTCTTTAATTAATTCACACTTTCTTTATTCTATTTGATTAATTAAATAAACATTTTATTTAATTATGTTACTAATTAACCTTATCCTTCTTGTCAAATTAAATAAATTCTTATTTAATTTACTTTTATCATATTTCAACTATAATTAAATAAATTCTTTGTTTAATTATTCATTTAAATCCCTTCATCATTTAATTAAATAAATCTTATTTATTTAATTATTCTTCGAATATCGAGTCTTGAATTAAATGAATTATTTAATTCATTAATTCTATTTTAACCCATTCCTCTATATTTTAGATAATTATGTGAGTTATCTAAGTATTCACTTTTACTCGACTCGACATCTATTTTAATCGCTTAGTTAACTCTTCATTTGATGTCTGAGTGGCTGTCTCGAGTAATCTCTTCGTCAAAACATTCAATCGCCCAGTTCTAACTTATTTGCATGTACATGCAGATTAATTAAATATTCTTATTTAATTAATTAAACCTTGTGCATGCATTTGAACAAAGAGTCGTTATAACCAATCTTCATCTTTGTCATGCAAAGATATTTCTTATGTTTTCAAATGCCGAACTGAAGATTAAATCATTTATTTAATCTTTAATCCTATTTCTAGTTTGTATCACTCATGTCACTACTAACAGTTATCAGAATGCATGTCTAATCGGTCAATCTCAACCGTCCGTTAATCTTTCAATCCTGGCATGTCATTCGAATAATCAATTTTCTATAAATTGATCTATCCTTCTTCATTCCAATCTCTCTCACAAATTCTTATGACTTTTGAGAGCACTTTGTCTTGAATCTTTGATATTTTGCTAATCACTATCTTAGGCTATACTTGCACGAATTATGATAAATTTGAGGGAAATTATACTACATAAGCGAAATGGAGAAGGGCAATCGAGATGAATCATGGACATATGTTCGAAATTGGTGAGATTGTTCTAGTTTTGTTTACGTTTCTGACTTTCCTATGTTCTTTGTTGCTTAACATTAGATTTGCATCTTAGATTTTAGTGTTGCATGTTTGCTTCTAATCTTCTTTGTTGTCTTGTGCAATTTTCTATGGCGTTACATTTGGTGAACCCGACGTGAAGACACCATCTTCGTGAATCCGTAGATGTTTATTTTGATTTTTGCAGGTTTTTCGTACGGAACGACGCATCAGTTTGACGAATCAACGCAATTGACTTCCTGAACCGCATCTGACAGAATAAACAATGCATCTGTATTTTCCTAAACCACAATTGAATTCCTGAGCCGCAATTGAAGAAGAAGCGATGCATCTGACTGGTAATACAATGACGCAATTGACTGGTAAAACTTTATTTCTATTTTCAAAAATTTGAAATTTTCAATTGATTTGTGTGTTACTAATATCTTATCTTCAGCGTGTGGCCTTTTGGAGTTAACAAGCTTTTGCAAGACGATTGACGAAGACAATATTGAAAACTACTAATGAGTTTTTCTGCAGGATGCTTGTCGAGGACCCTAGTTAATTTTGAAACAGATTGTTTGGTAGCGTAGCAAATCTTTTGTTTGGTTAAAATTAACAAGTGTCTACTGTGTTTGGTGTGAAAGAACAAGTTTGGTCACCCTTACGACTTGGTACATCGAAGTATCCTCTCCCCTTGCACATTCGTACGATCCTGGGTGTAAGAGAAATGGTTACCAACTCTAGAACTTGGGCCTGTTCTGGTGGGAAAAAGTACTCACCCCAGGACGACTCAGACTGGTAGCACCTTGAACCCGAGGGACTTCCAGCCAGTATATAAAAGTGGGTTCTTGGGGAAACCCCAAGAATCACAAGTGTGGTTCCGACAAGATGGATCCGAAAGGGGAGTCGCGCCGTATGGATCACACCCCACGAACGAAATGCCCGTACTAAATACCTTTTGTTTTAGAGACCAACCTATTTGTGGCCGTTGCTTGGTATAGTGCAGGGTACAGTATCATGCCCGAAGATTACTCACTATTGATCCCCTTGAGTAGAGATAGCAGTTCTTGGGAGGTCATTGCCCAAAGAATTCAAAATTGGTGTGCTCGAAAGACGTTAATGAGTTGTGGAGGGGAGCCAATGCCACCAAATTTCTAAGCTATCTGCTCTCGAGAAGGAAAGGTGTTCATCACCAATCCAGGGTATTTCAGTGGGCTATACCAAGTATACAAACCCTAGGACTTTGGCCTATTAGGATGTGCTTGTCTGTTATCAACTTAAACATTCTTTGAGTCTAAAATTGAAACTGAAAACACTTTTTCTTATGATTGTCTTTGATTGCCAGAATTTGATCATGAAAAATGGAGTCAGTTTAAAATTCATGTCACTGAAAATTGACAGAGAGTCGCAACTGTTCACTAGAAACTCACAATTGATTTTTAGAGTCGCATCTATTTAGTCTTGAGTCGCATCTGTTAAATTCTGAGTCGCAAGTGTTATTTTAAGTCGCATCTATTTAGTCTTGAGTTGCATCTGTCAGGTTTAGAGTCGCATCTTCCAGTTTAACTCGCAATTGCTTTGAAAAAATTGCATGCGTTATATTCTGAGTCGCAACTGTCAGTACGAGTCGCATCTGTTAAAAGGATGATCGCATCTGTCAGGGTCAAACTAAACTTTACCAGAGAAACACAATTGATTACTGGAAAACCGCAACTGATAAACTTGACCGCATATGTTAGATCCTGCAATGCATCTATCTGATTATCAGAAAACCAGAATTCACAGTCACTGTCCAGTCAACATGATTATATCAGTTTCAGTTGTCTTTACACAAACAGTCCTTGAACAGAAACCTGAAATGATTTGCTCAATTTTGCATTCTTGAGGTTCATTTCGTCATTACCATAGTTGTCTTAGTTAGGAGTATAGTTGCACCTTAGGATACATATTACCTTGCATTAGACTTCTAGAAAGGTCATTTTTACAAACTTTAGGAGTAGTCCACCATCTATACTCTAGAAAAATCATAGTGTCAACAAAATTTGTCATTGAACCTAGTCTTATCATCTTATACTTTGTCCTACAGAGAGTCCTCCTAGCTCATTAGTCTAGTTAGGAAACTCAACTTGTCATTGATCCTCGTCCTACATTGGTTCCTTTACTTAACTAAATTGACACCTTGGTTTGACTTTAGGCAGTTGGTCCCTTCGTCTTGGGTTTAGAGAATTGATCACTTTAGGGTCTTGCTTAGACTTTGTACCTTTAGAGTCTAGACTAGTGTCATCATAGGACATCCTTTATTTTGCATACAAAAATCCCAAAAACATAGACTAGAGTCATACTGTTCATAGATATAGTCTTGCATATCCCGCATATTGAGCTCGTCTTACATGGTTGAAACTAGGTCTAAGAGAAGAGAGAGAGAAAACATGTCGAACCCAAACGAGTTCATCAATCCATTTTCTTCAAGACCTCATAAGACTCTATTAGACAAATTCACCACTAGAAACACTCAAGGACATATTGCAGTAGAGGACATAGAGGCTGTCGCACAGGACCCTAAGTTTGCCTTTTTTGTAGATGAGTACCTAGCAAATGATCGTCAATGATTTTTAGGCAAATTACTAGCTGAAGGTGCTACTTTACCTCCAGGATTTGATATCAGCACCTTACAAACTCAACCTACACAAGGGACAAATACCATGACTGCTAGTACTACTATACCTCAGGTCAGCACGACTATGCCATCTAGCACGTCTACACAGAGTACGACAGTCCATACGTCCCCATTTGGTACATCTAGCATGACATCGGGATTTAATTTCACTACAGGGGCTTCATCATCTACTCCCTTCGGTCCTCTTGTTGGGAATAAAAGGTTTAAAACCTTAGCCTCTACACCTTATGTTGGTGCCACAAGTTCACAGTCAACGACTATACCCAATTCTAGTATCACGAGTACCATACCACAGTTGATGGCCATACCTAGTGCTCAAGTCACTAGTACTATACCACGGATTACACAAACAGGGGGTATTCCCTCCTTTCAATATGGCAATCAGAATCCATTCACACAGTTTTCGAGTCAGAATCTACTCTCCCAAACTGGTACTCAGAATCCATTCACACAGATTTCAAATCAGAATCCCTTTTCTCAAATCGGTGGACACCAATCATTTACACAGATTCCCAATCAGAACCCCTTTTCCCAAAGTGGTACTTAGACTCTGTTTACATAGATTCCAAACCAGAACACATTTACCAACATTCAGAATCTAAATCCACCTCAGATGCCAATGTTCAATCGAAACCCATCATGAGACTTTGGATTTTAGAACACATATGCGGATCCGCATAATCCCCCTAGCACATCTTTGACCCAAGTTGATGTCTTACAAACAAAAATGCATGTATTACAAACTCAAATGGATAACATGTCGATGTCAACTAAGAAATCATTTTCAACAAAGGACATATGCCCATTCCCCTTTGATAGATCATTGTACATGACCCCTTTCCCTCACGGATATGTCACACTAAATCTCCCTAAGTACAATGGCAAATGAAACCCAATAGAACACATTAGGGAATTTTCTACCATATGCATAGATGTCGCTTATGACCCCACGTATCTTATGAGGCTATTTCCAAGAAGCCTTGTAGGAATTGCACTAGAATGGTTTTCGACTCTAGATTCTGGCATTAGATCTTGGGGTGAACTGGTTGAGAAATTTGTGGAATAATTCGCCTTCAACATAGATCACGAGATAAACATAGCAACCTTGTGTCACACAACGCAAGATGAAGGGGAAACATTCATCGCTTTCTTCCAGAGATGGAGGACTATAGCTAGTCGGTGTCCTGTCGAGATACCTAAGAAACAAAAAGTTACTATGTTCCAAGAAAACCTTCATGCGAAACTCATAAGTAATTTACGGGTCCATTGTTGTACATATTTTTCAGAACTAGTGGAAAAAGGGGTTATAATAGAGAAGGATCTCATTGAAAAGGGCGAACTCAAGACATCAATATCCAATAGAAATCCAATCGTACAAAACACCCCCGCTAACAGAAACAGATTCTGGTCTCACAACAAAAATGTCACCAATGATGGGGTAGTTGATGCTAAAACACTACAAGCAGGACCCCTCATCACATTACAAGGACCTCATACTTTTGCCAACAAGCTTAATGCTGTCAATCAACCTCCTAACGTGGTCCAAAATACTCAACGTCCACAACAAAGGAGATTTCAGAAACGTGAGTTCACTCCCTTAGGGGAACCCATTGAGTCGGTGTTCAAACAACTGTTACAACATAACCTCATACAGCTGCAGGAACCAAGACAATACGATCCAGGACAGTTTAAACCAGCTTGGTGGGATGACAATGCCTTTTGTGACTATCATAGGACTAAGGGACATAACTTACAAAACTGTCGACAACTGAAGAATATCATACAGGATCTTGTCGAAAGGAGAATTATTGAAGTTAGTGGACAAAAACAAAAGTCATCAAACACTGATCATCAAGTCTTTTTTGATCCACTACATGACCATGGGAAAGGGGCTGTCCCCAGTTCGAGTACTAAGACCAATATGTCAGCCAACTATGCGAGTATCAAGCATGACTATGATAGTGGCAAAATCATTCATTACCTTCGCACCGCTGATGAGAACATCAATACCATTACTATCAATGCTAATCCTGAGTGTGCGATCAATACTCGTCGTACTAAGTTCACTATCCAAGGCCCTCTGTCGCAGTAAACACCACAATCTTCCAACTTACAATATAACCTACTCGACCAGTTGGGGAAGACCCCAGCCCAAATTTCAATCTTGGAATTGCTGCGTATTTCCCCTGAGCATCGATCTATCCTCGATAAGGCTTTACAGAACACCACGGTCCCTAATGACCTTGATGTCAATCGTTTCCAGGAAATGGTGGGCTACTTGACCAATAATCACCATGCCACATTTTCTGAACAAGACTATGCCACTGAAAAGATGAACCATAACGACCCTTTACATCTGGAAGTCCTTGTTGATGACACCAAGGTTAGACGAGTTTTGGTAGACGGGGGAGCAGGGTTAAATCTATGCACTTTAAAATTGATTAAGGCATTAGGTATCTCAAAAGCACGCGTAGACACGACCAAAAGTATTGTCATAAAAGCTTATGATGATGAGGAATGAAAATCAAAGGGGGTGGTAACACTTCCTATCAGAATTGGTCCTACGGTGATGGAGACAAAATTCCAGGTCTTGAATCTCACCCTTCCTTATAACCTTCTGCTCGATAGACCATGGATTCATGCCATGAAGGCAGTCCCTTCCACGTATCATTAGTGTCTTAAATTCCCTTACAATGGCACAGAAATAACCATAGATGGTGATCCCGATCCTTTCCAGTACTGCACCAATCTAAAAGAGATCCCCCAACGTCAAGTACCAGTGAACCAAGAGGCTTCATCGTCTAATCCATCTTCTTATGTTGACTCGTCCACACTCACTCGAACAGCTGTTTCACCCTCACTTCCTGCCACTCCTAGGGTTGAGGTCCAAGGCAAGGGTTGTGGAGAATATTACATGAAGACTTCTTATTGTGTTAGCCATTTGATTCCTCCTAAGTCATACGGTTTACCTACATCGGATAGGAGACAATCTATGGTTACTATACACATTCCTCCCACAACAACTTTCACTAAATGGGGTGAATTAAGCAAAGAGGCTGTAGATGCAGAAGATGTCACTTCCTGGCTGTATAAGGAAGATAATCAGGAACCCCTTTTACTTGCTCATATTCCTACAAGTTTATATGGAAAGGGTTTCAAAATCATGCAAAGCAAAGGATATGATGGACAAAGTGGTTTAGGCTTAAACCAAGACAGCAGAATTGAACCAATATTTGTTTCTCAGTGGCCAAAAGAAGTAGGGCTAGGGTTTCAACCGATTCAGATTGGCGTTCCTAGTACCCCATTACCCTTACTTGAGGAAGTACGTGCTTCAGAAGATATTAAGACATCTCACAAACCACTAGACCAATATCACTATGACTCCCCCGATTCTAACAATTATGAGTGGGATTCCTTATCCTCTACTTCTTCCATGGACCTTGACAAGTTATTTGGAGAACTTGAATTGATGTTAAGTTCCTCACCAAATCCCTTAAATTCCTGTCCACCAAAGAAAATGACAAAAGAGGAATGGTTTAAACACTACTATTGGGAATCACTTGATCCTAACTCTTGGCAACCTGAGCCACTTGTTTCCGATAATCAAACCTTGGCATTAGGCCCACCTAGACCTAAACCTAAGAGCAAAAAGGACCTGGTACAAGACTTTTGTAACCACATGAATAATTCAATCTTTACCTTGACTCCATTAAACTTTGATAACTCCGACGATGACATGCCTTTAGTCTACCCCCAACTCATTGATTGGGACCAACAAGACACACCCGTCTTAGATATGTTTGAGAACGACGAAGCAATTGCTGAGTTCTTGGGATTACGAGAAGGCATACCAAACGGTGATCATAAGGCTGGTTTTACCATTGACTTGGACAATAAAGCATACTTTGGGGAATCTGTTCAACCCTCCAGTCGCAAAAATGAGAAAAAGAATAAAAAAGATAAAAAGGATGAGTCTCTAGGTGAAAACCAAAAGGCGCCTTTAGACAATGAAAAAGTAAAAAGAAAGGACGCATCCGAAGGTGAAAACCTCTCTGAGGTGCCTAAGGATGGAGGTTTGAACATTCTCCCCGTTGGATAGGACAAGTCACCCATGCTCGTTGAAGAATCAGTGGAAGTCAACATAGGTACCAAAGAGAATCCTCGACTGGTTGATTTTGCAGCGTCATTGACAACTGAAGAACAACCATAATTTCATAACTTCTTTGAATAGAGACAGATAAATTTTGCTTGATCATATGCTGACATGCCGGGGTTAGATCCTGAACTTGTTCTACATCATTTGCCCTTACAACTAGGTGCCAAACCAGTGAAACAAAAGTTGAGAAAAATGCACCCACATATTGCTTTGTTAGTCAAGGCAGAACTCAAGAAACTCTTAGACGTTGGTTTCATCAGATCTATCGACTATGCAGATTGGATTTCTAATCTTGTACCAGTTACTAAACCAGTTGGGGGCATCCGCATCTACACTGATTTTAGAGACAACAATAAAGCCTGTCCTAAGGATGACTTTCCTTTGCCTAATATAGACATGATAGTTGACATGACAGCAGGATATGAGATGTTGTCCGTTATGGATGGATTCCTTGGATATAACCAGATTAGAATTGCAACTGAAGACCAACCTAAGACAGCTTTCACTTGTCCTTGGGGAACATATTGCTGGAATGTTATGCCCTTCAGACTCAAGAATGCTGGAGCAACCTATCAATGTGCCATGACTACTATCTTTCATGATCTAGTGCACACTCTTATGGAGGATTATGTCGATGACCTTATTGCAAAATCCAAGACAAGGGCATAACATTTACAGGTTTTAGACAAGATATTTCAGAGGCTAGAGAAGTATAATGTGAGACTCAATCCAAAGAAATGTGTGTTTGGAGTCAAGTTAGGAAAGTTGTTAGGTTATATAATCTCTAGACGAGGCATTGAAGTGGATCCTGCTAAGGTGAAAGCAATCATGGACATGCCACCACCCACCAATCTCAGTCAACTAAGGACATTACAGGGAAGGTTGCAATCTATTAGAAGATTTATAGTGCAGTTAGCAGATAAGACACATCCTTTTCAACATCTACTTAAGAAAGGAGTACCCTTTGCATGGACAGCTAGGTGTGAAGAGGCTTTTCAACTGATTAAAGAATATTTACTTACACCACCCATCTTAATGCCACCTATTAAAGGAAGACCATTGATTCTTTATATTACAACAACCCATTCATCACTCGGAGCATTGCTTGCATAGAATGACGATGAAGGTCATGAAAGGGCAGTCTATTATATCAGTCAGACTTTGGTAGGTTATGAGCTTCACTATAGTACCATTGAACATGCCTATCTTGCAGTAGTATTTGCTACTTAGAAATTGAAGCACTATATGCTAAACCATCAAACAATGTTGATTGCTAAAATAGACCCTCTGAAATATCTCCTCAGCAAGGCAGTGTTAACAGGACGACTGGCCAAATGGGTTATGATACTTAGTGAGTATGATATCCAGTATGTCGAAAGAAAGGCTATTAAAGGACAGGTCATTGCTGATCAGTGAGCTGATGCACCCATATAGGAAGATCATCCATTAGTTGTAGACTTTCCTGATGAGTTCATATTCACAATGGACACAAACATAACATGGAAACTGTACTTTGATGGTTCACATACAAATCATGGTTTAGGTGCTGGTATATTGTTTATTACACCACAGGGTGATTCCATCCCTAAGTCATTCAGGATTGCATTCCCATGCACTAATAACATAGCAGAATATGAAGCTCTAGTGACAGGGTTACGCATGGTAGTCAAGTGGAAAATTAAGAATTTACAAGTATATGGGGATTCTCAACTAGTAATCAGACAAGTAAATGATGATTATGAGACTAAGGACGAGAAGCTTGCTCCATACAAGCGCATGGCTGATAGCTTTAAGGAGTACTTTGCCAAAGTAAAATTTCATCAGATACCTCATGTTTTAAATAGGGCAGCGAACGCTATGGCTACAATTGCATCACTCCTTGACATTCCTAACAATGTGCCTAAGTTTGAGTTCTTGGTAGAACAACTTTTGGTCCCTAGCCTACGATATCCCGATTCTGAAATGGTGTGTGACATTGTTGGTCCTGATTCCCCATGGTACAAAGAAATCTATGATTACCTTCATGCCAAAGTCATACCCACTGGCCTATCAAATAACCAACGTAGGACATTCCTCCGCAAGTCAGCCAAATACACCATCGTCTGAGACACCCTATATAGACACGCCTTAGATAATACCCTATTGAGATGTCTTGATTCTACTGAAGCACAAGCAACCTTGCATGGGGTGCATGAGGGTATATGTGGTTCCCATTCTAGCGGTCCTACCTTAGCCAAAAAGATTATGAGACTGGGTTATTACTGGCCTACTATGGAAAAAGACTCATATGTCTTTGTAATGAAATGCCACCAATGCCAAGTTCATGGAGACTTGATACATGCCCCAACACAGGAGCTCCGTCCTATCACGTCACCATGGCCCTTTGCCCAATGGGAACTCGACCTCATAGGAAAGATCTACCCCACATCATCTAATGTGCACAAGTTCATTATCACTGCCACTAAGTACTTTACGAAGTGGATTGAAGCCAGTCCTATGACATACATTACCGACACATAGATTTCTAGATTTATCCTGAACTATATCATCTGTCGATATGGTGTCCCTCAGTCCATAATCACTGATAATGGCCGCCCATTTAAGAACCAAGAAGTTCGTCATCTGTGTGAAGAGTTTCATATCCAACATCACTTCTCTACTCCATACTACCCACAAGGTAACGGCCAAGTAGAGGCATCTAACAAGACCATCATTAGAATCCTCAAGAAGATTGTCAATGATGATGGTCGTGATTGGCATTTACAGCTTAACCCTGCCTTATGGGCTTATCGCATAAGTATCCGCACTCCCACTGGTGCTACCCCATATTCACTTGTATTTGGTTCTGAAGCTATTCTGCCTATTGAGGTCGAGATTCCTTCCCTAAGGGTATCCCTGAAAGGCCACATTGATGATGAAGAGTACCGAGTGTCAAGACTCCATGAGCTAGAATTCCTGGATGAGCGAAGACATAAGGCATTAGACCATCTCCAAGCATATCAGAATCACCTTCGTTGTAGCTATAACAGGAAGGTGTTGAATAGAAACTTTGACATTAGTGACCTAGTTTTAATGGAGAACCCAAAGAATCAAGCAGAAAGAGAAAAACCAGGAAAGTTTGAACCAAACTGGTTAGGACCTTATGTTGTTACAGAATCTTTTGGATCAGAAGCATACCAACTCTCTACTCCTGAAGGGGAACCATTGTCCTCACCAATCAATAGTATGCATCTGAAGAAGTTTTATGCATAGCTTCTGGGAGCCTTTGTTTTAATTAGCAAAAATACAAAAAAAAAAATCAGAAAATCACAAAAATCGTTATCAAGGTGAAAACTTGGCAAACAGGCGTCTTGGTAACACCAAAATTTTTTTTAGATAATCTGGAAAATAGTAAAGACAAATCATTCATCCAATAGTGAAAACCACTTCGGTGGCGCTTTGGATAAGTACCATGGTGAAAACCTGGAAAACAGGTGCCATGTGTAGTTAACTCTGCTCCTTTGTCTACTATTATCCTTGTACATAGTCCACTTCCCTATATATATCCCTTATCCCTGTACATAGTCCTTATCATTGTACATATTCTAATCTACCCTGTACATAGTCCTTATCCTTCTACATACTACTTATCCTTGTACATAGTCCACTTCCCTATATATATCCCTTATCCCTGTACATATCCCTTATCTTTTGTGTCCATCACTTGTATATATCATTCCTAATAAGTGGTAGTCTTTCCCATAACTTGGAACGATTGACATCGAGTGCATTTCATATCCCCCATCTTACCCTATTCATAGTTAATTGGTCTTATACTCGACTGGGGGCAAACACTTGACATGTGTCATATTGGTTCTTACATTGGTTGTGTTGAAGACGTAAAACCATGAAAAATCCACGAACATCACAAAATGACTTGAGAAAACACAAAAAACATTAGAAAACTTCAAAAAGACAAAAATAAAAACATTTCAAAAATCCAAAAACAAAGTCAAAGTCAATCGCACTTGTTAGTCTTTGTCGTTTGTCGAACTACGTTGCCTTTGCGACTGGACGTAAGCAAGGCCATCTACCGATGTGCTTTTGAGGCATTAGGTCAATCCATTTAGGTTTGTCTGTATAAATTCATGATTTAATCCTCTATATGACAAGGTCGTTGGTCGTGTCGAACTACGAGGTCTCTACGTGTACAATGTAGGCAAGGCCATCAATCGATAAGCCCTCGAGGCCGCACTAGGTCAGTCCATTAGGGTTCTTCGCATTCACTAGCATACACGTCTTCTATTTTGTAGTCAGTCTTGTCGATCAAAGTCAAGTCAAACTACGAGGTCTCTGCGTGTATAACGTAGGCAAGGCCATCAATCGATGAGCCCCCGAGGCCGCACTAGGTCAGTCCTTTAGGGTTTGTCGTCACACATAGTCAATTGTCCACACATCATATCATGTCAGGCATTGGTCTGGTGAACAAGTCAGCAATTTATCTAAGTCAAATCATACAACTTGCCAAAGAAAACAATCAAAACAAATCACTTAATGTCTACTACGAGATGTGCCCTTCTTGGAAATAGACGTTATCAAAACAATCAACCTATGTCTTATACAGGATGAGTCCTTCCTGCATAATTGACAAGGTCAAACAATCAAACATAGCCTTACACAGGTTATCACATCAACGACATCTGACTCAATGTCTTATACGATACATGTCTTTCTGAAACCAGGCTTTGTCATGCCTTATACAGATAGTCATAACATCTAAACCAGACTCACAGTCTTATCCAGTATGTGTATCTCCTGACATCAGGCTATATCAATCAATCCCTTTATCAATCAAAACAAATCAAACAAAAAAATCAAGTTTTGGAAAATATTTTATTGGCTTATTGACTTTATGGCTTATTTATCTTATCATTTATCTTGAATTGATGACTCGAAATTATGTTACTAGCTTTCTCAAGGATGTCCCATGAAGGATTTAGAGAAGCAACGATGTATCATAATTCTATTTTCTTTGACTGCTGTTTGTCGACTGTCTTTTCAATTTTATTGTTCAGTCATGTTACTAGTTTCCTCAAGGATGTCCCATGAAGGATTTAGAGGAGCGATGACATCTCATGACCCGTCTTTTCTTTTGTTTGCTGTCTGTGGTTTGTCCTGACAAAAAGACTGGGGCAACTTGTGCCCTTAGTATGAGTTAATGACAATCCTTGTCTATGACTGTCTGTTATTGGCAAGTGGGTGATCTTGCACACCTTGATCTATGTCATATATCCTGGTGTTTTTCTCCATTTGTATTAGTCCCACCCAATGATGATAAAGTGCAATACCTTTTGAGATACAGCTAAACATCGAAGATTGCTAATACTAACATCATGATCTTTTATTATTCATCTTTCTTTTTGCACTAACATTTCTTCGTTTCTATATCTTCACCACCATTATCTATTTTCCTCTATCCTTTTTTTCTTTCTTTCATCTTCTAGTTCTCTCATCGATTTCGAGAGCACACTCATGTTCTTTGAACCCGCCTATCCTCCCGAGGGGGCATACCATCACCTGTTTTACACTGGGGCATTACTGGGGCATATTTGTTATTGATTTTCTTTGACACAACGCCGAAATGACATTGTATCAAAGAGGGGAAAATGTAGACACCGAAATTTGGTTTAGGCCTGCGACTTCAATATTCATATACTTATTCTTCATGGTCATGATTAAATAATCCTAATTATTTAATTAATTCATCTTAACATTAATTCTTCTATTGATTAAATAATCTTAATTATTTAATTAATTCATCTTCTTTAATTCTTCTATTGATTAAATAATCTTAATTATTTAATTAATTCATCTTTAATTCTTCTATTAATTAAATAATCTTAATTATTTTAATTAATTCACACTTTTCTTTATTCTATCGATTAATTAAATAAACGTTTTTATTTAATTATGTTACTAATTAACCTTATCCTTGTTGTCAAATTAAATAAATTCTTATTTAATTTACTCTTTATCATATTTCAACTATAATTAAATAAATTCTTTATTTAATTATTCATTTAAATCCTTCATCATTTAATTAAATAAATCTTATTTATTTAATTATTCTTCAAATATTGAGTCTTGAATTAAATGAATTATTTAATTCATTAATTCTATTTTAACGCATAATTCCTCTATATTTTAGATAATTATGTGAGTTATCTAAGTATTCACTTTTACTCGATTCGACATCTATTTTAATCGCTCAGTTAACTCTTCATTTGATGTTGAGTGGCTGTCTCGAGTAATCTCTTCGTCAAAACATTCAATCGTCCAGTTCTAACTTATTTGCGTGTGTACATGCGGATTAATTAAATATTCTTATTTAATTAATTAAACCTCATGCATGCATTCGAACAGAGAGTCGTTATAATCAATCTTCATCTTTGTCATGCAAAGATATTTCTTATGTTTTTGAATGCCGAACTGAAGATTAAATCATTTATTTAATCTTTAATCCTATTTCTAGTTTGTATCACTCATGTCACTACTAACAGTTATCAGAATGCATGTCTAATCAGTCAATCTCAACTGTCCGTTGATCTTTCAATCCTGGCATGTCATTCGAATAATCAATTTTCTATAAATTGATCTATCCTTCTTCATTCCAATCTCTCTCACGAATTCTTATGACTTTTGAGAGCACTTTGTCTTGAATCTTTGATATTTTTCTAATCACTATCTTAGGCTATACTTGCACGAATTATGATAAATTTGAGGGAAATTATACTACATAAGCGAAATGGAGAAGGGCAATCGAGATGAATCATGGACATATGTTCGAAATTGGTGAGATTGTTCTAGTTTTGTTTACGTTTCTGACTTTCCTATGTTCTTTGTTGCTTAACATTAGATTTGCATCTTAGATTTTAGTGTTGCATGTTTGCTTCTAATCTTCTTTGTTGTCTTGTGCAATTTTCTATGGTGTTACACCTACTGTAAATGTCTTTGAGAATCAAGTGTATGAGTAAAGTTTGTAAAAAATGTTCTAAGTATGACTAGTGCCTAATCCTATTGGGGGAATGGAGTCGGATTTATGTAATGATGGAGACATATATGTAAGATAGGTGGATCTACTTCTCAACTTAAATCTAAATTTTTGGGAACTTTGGATGTTTGCACCTTGTACAAACGTGCAATTTTGTCAGTTACTATACTCTTCTTTATGAATCCCAGTGTTATTTTCACAAACTACTGTGATATCATGAAAGGATTTTTAATTCTTAACTTGAGGGAAACCAATTAGAATGATCAATTTAAAATGATTTTAATCTTTGGTAGGAACCAATTAAAATGAATTTCATGAAAGGAATTTAATTCACTCTAGCTAGAACCTAACCAAGACAATCACACAGTAACAACAAATGTGTCCTAAAAAATTGTATAAATTTGAATAATTGAGGAAAACCACTTTGGAGACAACACAACAACATATAGGAACGAATATTAACACAAAAGTTGAACACTGAAAATAAATCATTGATTATGAATAGTCTTCTCCATTATATTGCTTCAAAAGATATACATTAATAGTAGAAGTTTTTGAAATGTGACAATGGATGCACCTATCTACTACTACTGATGATGATGATCCATAACTGGGCCTTGGTTTCCCCTTTTATATGGGAAGCAACAAGCTACAAACCCGTTACAAAATGGTGTGTCTTTTCATAAACTTAACCAACTAATTATAATTTTCTTAACATAAAAGAAATCGGTTAAGGAAACAACATTAGATAGTGACACTTGCTTCGTTATTCATCGTAGAGAACTCGTGACCTCTCAAGCTCTAGAAAATTTCTCCTCTCCATGATAAAGTGCTTGATCATCTTGTAGACCTCAACTCGATACCTATTTTTCCACATTTGGGGCCCCTCGAGTTTTGGTGATGAACATGTTCCTTTTTTACAAGTGCTTGATGTAATCCTCCCTAACATGAGTGTCAAGATTTGAAAGAGAATCCATCATATTCTACTTTATATACATTATACCCTCCAACTACTTATGGGTATTGTCCAATACCATCTCTTCGTCATTGATTATCTCAAGTGGCTATGGTAGTATTTGAGCTAGTTCATCCTTCCAATAGTCTTGTCCTTCAAGTCCTCCTTCATCATCGAAAAACATAGGAAATGGGATATCCAATGGTTGATCGAAATCATCAAGCTCAGCCTTAATCTTGGCACAAAACTCCTCATGTCGATTGATTAACTCGTTATATTTGTGGAGGATTTTTCTTTTCATGATTTCCTTATCGATCAATTCATCTTTCTTCTCTTCCATATGCACCTGTAGTTTCTCATGTTTCTAAAGATTAGAATGCACTTTTACATTGAGTTCCCAATATTGGTCAGCCTGGCTCATTACCTTCTCAAACCTCTTCTTAATTATCTCAAAGATCATTTCAAATTTGATAGTTTTTATCTTTTTCTCTAATTCATTACATTTCTTTTGAACTTTCTCATGGCAACGCTTCTAGTATATAACATCTACCATGGCATCTAATACTTTCTTTTCATAGTCCACCCATGGAGAATATAATTTTGATGAAGAGGGAGAGGGTAATTTATCCCTATAACTAGCTACCTGTTTCTATAATTTATCATTCTCTCTTATGAATTTCTCAACTTGAGCTTTATTGAACTTATCCACATTTATGTTTAATTTTGTTGTCTCAATAGGATTAGTATCCCCCACTCTATGTACCAAGAGATGTCCAAACACTTGGTTTGGATTGCTAATGGTGGCAAGTCTATTGTCTTGGGGATATAGTGCCCAAATGAATAATGTAGCTTCATCTAGATTGTAACTTGACCCTGAATACATTTTGTCACTCACCTCTTTTGTTAGGTGCAATGTCTTATCTCCTCTTTTCTTGAAGCTATCAAACACTATGGTGTAACTAATGTCTCATCTTGGTAAGAGCAAGACCCCAGCCTCTTGAAGAAGTTCTCTTCCTATCTCAGGGGTGATAGCTTCTAGTTCCTGATCTACCTCTTTTCTCAGTTCTTGCAGGGTGATTGCCTCTTGTTCAAGAGTGATATATTTCATCCTTTTTCTTAGCACTCTACCTTTGTATTCATAGAAAAAGGACCTGAACTCTAAGGTCTTAATGAAGTCACTGTCAGAAACAAATTCTTGACCAGCCCAAAACCTCACATCATCAGAGAGTTCATTTGATGCTTCAAATTTAACAATACTTTGTTCATGGGGTGGCTCATACTGTATGACAATAGGTGCATTTATTTTTTCAACATCACCCTCTTGTTCATCACTTTCCTCACTCATGGAAGTATCCATAGATAAACTCACTTCTGGAGTAGGTTGTGAGGGTATATAACAGAGGGGTTCCATATTCTTAGCTTGCATTCTAGGGAAAGTTGTCACATGTATTTCAAAGACCATAGGGGGAACATATCTAGTTAGTTCATCTGCATGAGTGATAAGTTTCTCAACTCTTTCTAAAGGGTCCTATACATCATTGAATCCTTTTATATACAAAGGATTATTCTCCTTCCTCCATACCTCAGCTAACATGATCTTGCTGTATGTGGCCATTATTTGTGCTTTGAAAGCTTCATCACAATTCCTTATCACATCATCCACAGAGAACTAATGTTCATACCCAGATAGTGTTTGTGAAAATTTTTCCTTATTGATAAAATTTTTTGAATCAAAATTATTTCTCTCATTCCCTAATGGAAAATTTTAATGCGCCAATTTCTTATTGATTTATCCATATCCTTCACCATAAACAATTGTTAAATCTCCAAAACATAAAGCAGTTGGCATAATAGATTGTTTACTATACCCTTTAAGATGCTTAGCATATGATTTGGCCAACTGTCTCACAATCTCTAAATAGGCCACACTATTAGGAACTGTTCTTGGTAGCAAGTGTGGGGCTCCTTCAAACCCATACGTTCTAATCACAGTGCAATCAAAAAATGTATACCAATCTCCCCAATTATGATTCACTTTTTTCCTGGGATCCTTCTGTTTTGGTCTAAGAAACCTTTGTACTTCGAGAGAAAAGTTGTAGTTAGATGGATGCCCTAATAATTTTAGCAAGCATTTAACAAAATACTCCTCAAAGTATAACTAATGGGATCTCCCATATCTACTATCCCATATCAAGGTCCACATTTGAATTGGTTTGAAATTTCCATCCTCACTTGTATCCCTTATCTTTAATTCCTCTCCCCAAAGTCCTCTAGCTTGTACTTCATATAAAAGTAAGTGCATGAATAGGGAATAATGTTTAAAATTAATATAATCACTATTATTTTTTATTCTCTCCAGTCCTTGGTTTAGAACATTAGCTAGATAGCTAGCATAATCAAATGATCTAGCATCTTGGCTTTGTACATCTGCTGCCAGGAGCATTGGGGCTATTGACAAGAGAGCTAGAACTTCCACTCCTAATACTTGTCTTGCCGTGTAATATGTATATTGAAAATATTACTCAAATAGCTCTGCATGAAAGGGAGGGTGTTCATTGTTGGAAAAACTTTTGAGTTGACTCCCTTCCTCTTGGGGCACTAGCGGATGTCGGGCTAGAATCTCGAATTTTCAAATGTCGTCAAAATTCTGACGCAATAATAGCGACAAACGGCCATCGAAATTCCGACGGACGGTCGTCAAAAAATGGATCAAAATCTACCAGTGGGGCCTATGTAATGGAAATTTCCATCTTTTATAGCTAGTGTCCATGTAGTTATATTTTGTCAAGAGGTCTTTCACTGTGAAAGGAAAATTCATAGAGCAGTCTAATTGAAAAATAGTGGAAATAAAGTCTTTGGAGATGATGATGAACTCAGGCCCATCATGTAACTGAATTTCTCGTCGTTTGGGGTCATATCTAGTAGCTAGTGCCTTAGCCGACTCTACATTGATGAATACATTAGGCACAACCACATTTCCCAAGTTCATTTTCCATGGATTATAGACAGGTTGGAACCTATATTGTTTTCTATAGTGGTACATAAATAGTTCATACCCTTTCTACAGTGTCCATACATCCCCTAAGTCTTTGTGTTTATCCCATAACTTTTCCATGGAAGGATTTAATTATGCACTCCTCTTATGCCTTGGCCTTGACCTAGGACATTGATCAATCAAGTCTTGGTTTAAGAGTCTAGCTTCTATTTTTTGTCTCTTAACCTTCGGTGTTCCTGAGCTTCCTTCCATTATTCAGAACCCTAGCTCCTTGGTAATTCTTTTCACTTCAAAGAAATTTTTTTAGCTGGGCTTCGTATACTTGTATCATGCTTGCTTCCTTCTGCTTTTTGACTATGTAGCAATGGGGTTCCTCTAGCTCATTTAATCCACTCCTTCCTTCTATAAGCTTCTCCAATTTTCAATGGTCGAAATGAGATCAATTTGAGATATACATTGCTTGACTCTGGCCCATAAATGATGTACTTTCTCTCCTTCTTGTCATCAAGGAAGTCATTAAATTTGAATATCTCCTCGATATATCAGGCTATCACATCAGTCGAAAAACAATCATCATCATTATATCAGAGGTCCACTATGATTGTACTCCCACTAATATCCATTTCTCTCTTCGAAAAACTTTGTCATTACCCTTTCCTTCAAGGTATCAGTGGGATGCCAGATAATCTCTCCTCGATATGCTTTAGTCCCTCTGATACCTTTCCTTAGCTTATATTTGATCGCTTATGATATGAATTTTCTCTTCATGCATTATCGGTTCATCCGGGCGACCATTGATCATATCCTGCTGATAGCCATTGTTCATACTGATACTCTTTTCTTTTGATTACTTATCGTTGTATCAAGGATACCTAGTTTTCTGTTAGCCTGGTAGCCTTATGTCTCCACGATATTACTTACCGTTGCATTTGTTATTTAATGGATACCTTTATTATGTCATGCATTGGTCCGTCAGTGGGACACTATGTTTGCTCTCCCTGATATGCTTTAGTGTCTTTGAAATGTTCTATTCGGGCTATTAGGGGGACAATAAGGTATGTCCTGCCGATATGTGCTACTCACTTTGGTGAATTTACCATAGTTAGCTCTGTTGGTCTATCAAAGAGACCGTGTTAGAAGTTCACTCGATATGGTGTTGTTTAGGAAATGGTCTATGTTTTGTGGTTTGCTCCATCAGTTCATCAAGGAGACCATGATGAAGGTTCCTCTGACGTGATATTGTCATGTTGATATATCTTATATTTCTAAGGTAATACTTTAGAATGGGGAATTTCTTAGAGTAATAATTGGAGACTATTTTATTTTCAATGGTAGGTTTAATAGCTATATACATTAGGAAAATCTTATGCCAAATATTGTGTAAGGTCAAGGGAAATGGGGCTTATGATGGAAATGAAATGAAGAATAAAAATGGAGGCATGTGAAATTCATGGTGGATTTTTTAGCTCCAACACACCCCATCCCTCATACAATGGCCCATCCTTATAGATAATACTAATGTACGGATGCAGACATACATTTAGGTGCGTGTTGTTAGTGTTGTCATGTATCCCATCACTAGAAAATGTGGCACACCATTAGGATTTTAAATAAATCCATTGGCACATTTAAAATTATCTTTTTTGAAGAAAAAATAGCCACCATGCTTGTTATTTCACATTTTACAAGTTGCTGGGAAGCTCGAAAGAAAGCACATGTAGAAGAAGAGCAACCATTCTCCCTTCCAAGATGCTTGTGAGGCGCAAGCAACTAGCTAGGTGGTACGTATATCTGCCAGAAATATGTGAGGTGTTCTTGTATGTTATCATGTCTATGACATGCCATTTTTTTGAGAGATCGGTTGTGCCTGCAAAATAGTGGGTGACTAACCAAATTGAGATGATGGGTGACAAGCCAAGTGGGTTTTTATTGTGTAAATAACAAAAGGTTTTGATTGCATTTATACTCTTTTGTAAAATTGGAGGTTGGAAAACACTCGGTGTTATCAAACCTGCAACATGCATGCTATTTTAAAACTCGAGCTACAAATAACAACCCAATTGGCTAGTCACCCCTCACCTCAATTTCATTAGATTTATGTATCCCCCACCTGCAACTCCTCTCCATGCTCTCCACTCTTTATCTTTGAACATGCATAATGAAATAGCTAAAATCCCTTATTGTGTTTTCCAACCTGTAATTGTTTTATGCATTTTCTTTGTTCCAATCATATGAAGAAATTGAAATAAAATTTTTACTCTAAGAGTTGTTATATATTTGAAGGTGAACATTTCATTCTTACTGCCTACAAAAGAAAAGGTTTTCTATACATTCACATTGTTTTCATATAGTGCAATTTGCAAAATAGTGGGTGACTAACCAAATTGAGGTGAGGGGTGACAAACCAATTGGTTTGCTACTATGTAAATACTAAATAACAAAAGTTTTTTATTAGATTAATACTATTTTATAAAATTATAGGTTGGAAAACACTGGGTTTTATCAAACCTGCAACTCACCTACTGTTTTAAAACCCTCTACACATAGCAACCTAATTGGTTACTCGCTCCTCACCTCATATAATTTATTTACACAACCCACATAGTGTTTTCCAACATGTAATTGAATATACATGTCATTTCTAGTTTATCTACACATTACTCAAAAACTATTTCAATTGCAAAAAATAAATGCAAGTTGGATTTCCACAATGGGTTGTGAGTTATTTCATTATGCTTCCTAAAATAGTCATGGCATGAACATTAAAAAACACAAAATTTTATAAACCCTCAAGAAAGAAGCACATAAACAACTTAGCATGCCACTATGGAATCCCCACTTCCATGAAGCAACTTGAATTCAATGTAGGTGATGTCATTAGGTGGTGGGATGTGAACCATATATATTTTATATAATTTTTTTGGAAATTTAGCAAAGGAAATTTATTCTCTTTTGAGATAAATAGTTAATAGTGTATTTATCAAAGGAAATTTGATTCACTCTTTTTGGAATAAAATTTTTGGAATTCACCAAGAATCATAAACAATAAAATTCAATATAAATATAGAGCAATTTTTTATAAATAATCTACATGATTTGATATACAACAATTGATGACTTAAGTTGTATTACATAGATTTTCACACTAATTCATTGACATTTATGTAGCACATTCGCACAATGAAAAATATCTAGTTATCAAATCAATATCACAGGAGTACAATTACTTGCAAGACCACATGCATTTTATATTAGTGATGATAAAGAGTGCAATACATACTTCATGCAACATTGTGTTCAATCATTTTATATCTATCTTGTTGGAAAAGATGTAATTATTTTTAATTATTTACTTAGATGGCTTTGCATTTTGTTAAATTCAAATTAAACTATAAATAAGCCTCGTATTTGGTTGTTTTAGTGATGTTAATGGGAAAAATAATGCAAGATAGTATACCAAATGTACACTAAGAAAATAAAGATCAATTATGAGGAAGCTAATTTAAATGATGCAATTTCCTTATTCAATGTTGTTTTAACCATTTCACATGTTATAGTCACTCTTCAATGAGGAAACATCCTCCACATAAAATTTTGGGATATAATAGGTCCCCAATAATGTAACATTTATTTTATTTTAATTGAGCTATAGATCGTTTGCATTCCCCACAGTAAGCATCTCATCTATGAATAAATCAAAACTTCTAAATGCAAAATAATTTTTGGAAATTTAATTGTCCAGTACACTTGCAATTCAAGCTAAGAGAGCTAGAATCACCTGTATTTAGTACAAATGCTTCATGTCTCCCCAATCATCCTTCATAATCCACCTGCCCTTGTTTTATTTAATTTTTTTTCATCACCTTTATCAACCACCTGGAAGAAAGACAAGTGTTAGAAATAGATTAAATTGGCAAATTAAAGATATTTGGTGCTACAAATAATTCATTTTTTTTTCAAAATTTCACCGATATTGGATTATATGTTGTGTTGAATACAATATGCTAGCTTGTATAGACAATAAACAAAAATATCAAACTATACAATGGGAATTTAATTTCCAATTTAACCTATTGCTAACCCTAGTAATATATATCAACAATAATAAATGCCATTATGTTGGAACTATGAAGAAGTGAACGTTTATTCAAATATATGAAAAAATGATCTCCCTTAGAATCTTAAATAAGGTAATATATAACATTTGTAAGTTAGATAATTAAAAATTGAATTTCAATTTCTTCATATGATTGGAACAAAAAAATGCACAAAATAATTGCGGGTTGGAAAACATAATGTGGGTTGTCCATTATTTCATTCTACATATTGAAAGCTAAAGGGTGTAGTGCATAGTGGGAAACATAAATCTAACCAAATTGAGTTGAGGGGTGACCAACCAATTGGGTTGCTATATGTAGAGGGTTTTAAAATAGCATGTGGGTTGCAGGTTTGATAACACCTAGTGTTTTCCAACCTGCAATTTTACAAAAATGTATGAATCTAATAAAAACCTTTTGTTATTTAGTATTTACATAGTAACAGCCCAATTGGTTTGTCACCCCTCACCTTAATTTGGTTAGTCACTCACTATTTTGCAAAATTTTACTATATGAAAAACAATATGAATGTAATGAAAAGAATTTATTTCATATATTGTAAGAATAAAATGAAGTTCACCTTCAAAGTTTATAACAAGTCTTAGGTAGACTAAATATTGCATTTCAATTTTCTTATATGATGGAAAAAAATGTATTGAATAATTGTAGGTTGGAAATCCATAGTGGGTTGTCAGTAGATGATTTTATTTTTCTTGTTGAAAGGTGAAACATAGAAAAATGTAGGCACACCAAAATGAGGACTAATGATAAACCTAATTCTTCTAGTTTAATTCAATATACGTGCTATAATGTGTAAATGAGTTATAGAAATAAAATCTAACCCAAATACGAGTAAAAAGGAAAATTTAGAAAGGGTCAAATGTTGTGTACCTATTGCAAAAAGTGCTTTTTCGGACCTCACTGAGGACTCATTTTCCCTATGGAAAATGGGTCTTGGCTAGGGCTTTGGAAAATCAATATTTGGGTTATGTAACTCTTAGCCTGCACTCCCAGATTCGGTAGCCCAGTTTCCATGATTTGACAACTTTCTTTGCAACTTTGAAAAAATTGACAATTTTTGTAATTTTTCTCTCAAATAGATCTCTAATTCTTCTTGGGTGGACATACTTGTCACTAGTTGGCTATAAACAATTGAACTTGGAATCCATCGGGCTAGGTTGGTTCACTACTTGTGGAAATCTTTGGGATGGACGATGGACTCTCATTGTAATATGGGATACATTAAATCATCTTCCTGATTGTTAGATGGTATACTTGACCTTGTTGGGTGGAGGATGGAATCTCAATATAGCATGGGATACCACGAATCCTATTTCTAGTTGTTTGATGGTGTAAAAGACTAGGGAAAATAATAGACCCACAATGCAATGCGTAATGCATCAACATTCCTTTTCTATCTAGGATGCACTAAGGGTAGGTGTTAATCAACCATTGGGGATGTTAGTCACTAATTGTGTAAAGGGCCTCAAGTTTTGTGTATATTGTTACTAATGCCCTTGTCAGTTATGACATCAAGTAGCATGGTTTTCTCGATTGTTGTCACAAATGATGGTGGATTAAGAAAAGGATAGGACCCACGGTGCAGTATGAGATGCATTGGAATTCCTTTTCCATGTGAGATCTAATTCGAGCTTATGTGATTGTGAACTAGGTAGTGGGATGATGCATGCAATAGGTTGCATCCATTTCCACTTTACCATTTATTCTTTATACATAAACATGTGATGTATGTGTGGATTATTCACATTGGACATATGTGATGTATGTTGAAGCTCACTATCATATATGTGATGAGCATATGAGTTGATCACTATTGTACTTGTGATATGTGTATGAGCTAGTCATGATTGTACTTGTGATGTGCATATGAGCCAATCACTATCATACTCATGATGTGTATGAGCTAGTAACCTTGTGTATCTATGATGTATGCTCGAGATAGTAAAATTGTGTGTTTGATCTTGGGATTATAATGCTATGATATGAACCTCATGTATTTTTTTTTGTACACAAATGATTGGTAATGTTTGGTATAGAACCAATGTTTGCTAGATAAAATGTAATCATACTATTATAATTGAACAAAGTTGATAGCTTATGCTTAATGAATAGTTATGATTTAAAGGTGAGATTAGATATGTCATATAAGAGGAGAGAATGAAATCCTTTTGATAGTATTGTGTGAACTATCAAGCCTTTGATTTCTCAAAGGGGATATATAGGCAGGGTAATCATAGATGAAACCTTGAGGTTTAGGTTTGGGTCTAGGGATGACACTAATTTTAGGAGCTTAGCACCTTTGAGTGCAATCATATAAGTGGTGACATTGAGTTGTCGTCACCATGGTGAATGGGGAAGTTTTGAAATCAACACTTCTAATTTAGATGGAAGATTCTTGATCGATTAAGTTGGTTTTGAACACTGCCATGAAAAATCCCTTTGGAAGGAAGTTCAAAATTGGGATGGATACCTAGTGCCTTGTCACCCAATCATTGATCTCCTTCCTAGTCAAGTGCTTTCAAAGAAAATTCCCAATTAGAGTAGTGTTTTCTAATTCTTTTGATTCATTAGCTACAACCTTTGTAACATCAATCCAAACCTTTGATTCTTACTTTGTTTTGGCCTTGCAGTGTGTCATTCTTCTTTGATCTGCTATGACATTAGTTTCCAGCCTCCCGATCTTCTCTGTAGTCAGCTCCTCACTGATTTTTACCTTGTCACTCGTGCTCTACTTTTTTTTTTTTGAATGCAAACTCCATTTTTTTGGGATTATCCGTCACTTGAATTAATCTTTATTCTTATATTAGTGCAAGAAAGTAATTATCATTCACTTTCATTATTAAAAGGAAATTTTCAAGCATACAAATGGCACCAATAACATGAATCATACAAAAAATTCAACTTCAAAGTTACAACTAAATAAATTAGCTTGAATGAAAACCTTATGCATTAAACTTTTAATTATCTAATTTAAAAAATATATCTTATTTTGGATGTATGTAGATTTATAACTTTAACTAGAATAACAATTTATTTGAAGATAAGTTCAATCTCATAATAATACATAATTTTGTGAATATGAGAATGACTTAAATTCTTCATTCAAAAAATTAAAAATAAAAATTAACAAACAAGACCATTTGTTATAATTATAATATAAATGTATTAATATTTCCATATAGTATGAAATTGTACAATCTCCAAATTATATTCCACAAAACATATTATAATTATAAAAATTATAGTAATTAGCACAAATATTTTGATATTGTGCACATCATATTATAAAATGAGGAAAAAGTGTAGATCTTACCTATGAATTTTTCCTTATGTAGTAACTTTAGAGTTTGCATTTGTTTTAAATTTCCAAATAAAATCATGTGGGAATTAAATGAATAAACAATTTAAAATTAATTGCCAAAGCATTAACCAATTCAAGAATAATAACCCATGGGGTGGAGGGCCTAGCTTGATTGGTGAAAGGATCTTGTTGTAGGCAAGAGGTCATGAGGTCTAGTCTCCCTTCTGTCCATGTCATATTGATGCAGTTTATAGGAGGGGAGGGACTACCTAATTCCTCCAGTCTTAAAAAACAAGAGTAATAGAGTTTTTGTATGAAAATTCTTATTCTTTGTTCACAATGAAAACATGAAACCAATTTTTTAAGCTTTATCATTCCCAATCCATTTACATTTGTGTGGAAAATATTATTCATTTTCAATCTATTTACATTTAATTCAATGAAGAAGCTTTGTAATTGAAAAAAAATTAAGCAAGAGAGCCAAAAAAAATTGATAGCAATGGAATTTGGCATCCGTAGTCAACTTCAATCATTAGCCTTGGAAAGCTAATTTTACATTTTATGGAAAATTGTTGCACAAGTCTTGAATAAACACTAAATTACTTTTGTTTTTCGTACGTAAGAGTTTGATATTTTATTAATATTAAAAAGAGCCATACAAAATGTCTACTAAAGTAGGAAGACCATCACCCAACCAATAGCCAAAAAACTAGTAAAACTCCTTCGATCAACCCGAGAAAATAAAAAAATTTGACTAAAATTGGCTTCTACCAAGCCAAAACCAGAGAGCCCATAAACTAAACACCATCCAACAAGAAAATTTAAACTAACAAAAGAAACCAAACCTCAAAGAAACCCATTCAATTTAGCAAAAGTATCAAAATCAACCACCCAGTCCAAACCTTCCTCCACCACCAGCCCTAGCTTCCTTTTTAGAAATTCCACTACCATAGTCGAGACCATCTGATGCCTCATAAGCTCAGCCCCTTTCAAATCTAGAAGGAAAGGGAAAAATTTCACTGCCTCGTCCATTTTCTAGAGTAGCTCCAAGTCCACTGGTTGTGGGATCCCTTTGCCAACAATTTTTGCCTTTAAAGTCTCCTCTAATCCTCCCATCAAATCCTCATGAAACAGGCACATGCGCATTTCCTTGGCCTCCTCTTTAGAAACCTCAACATCCAGCAACACGACCAAGAAGCATGAGGATATATAGGCATTATCCCTCACATACTCCTTCCTCTCCAAATGGCCTTTCCCTAAGAGCATTTTAATTGCTACTAGGACCAAAGGATCACTATCAAGCAGAACATACTTGAGCTGTTGGTTGGTAATTTCTCTGAAGGCAACTTATCTCTCCATCGCCAATGAAGAAATGGGTGTGTTTGCACCAAACGACTCTAGCCCCTCCATAGATACAAAGATTATGAACTTAGAACGACCAAACTTTACCATCTTCGAAGCCACCAGAAGTTGAACACCGTCGGCCAAATCTCCACCAACTAAGACATGACATAAACACTAAATACCACACACTAACAATCCGCCAACACCAACACCCATGAATAATACCCATGAAAACAAAGCCAAACTCACATCACATGAGCGAAGGATTGTTTCGATGCAAGGCAATCTATCCTTGCATGATCATCTGTCCTTCGCCTTTTGCCTTTAACGCAGTGCATACCTTGAAATGATAATAACATGTCAGCTAACATTAGTGCATGTACTTGTCGCATACAAAGTACTCCAAGAACGCCACCACTTGTCAGTTCCATTCCTTCCACTCAAACGGGTGGCAGCCAAAACATTAATGAATCCACGTATTCGCCAAGTCATACCAGCCACCCAGCCACCCACACTAAATCACTTTTGATAACCATAAATAGTACGAGATATATGTATGGGAAATATGAAAATTTTCTAAGCAACTTTCCCCCAAAAACTCTCTTCTAACAATACCACCATTATTAGTTTGGCAGATTTCACAAAAGAAATTGTGTATTAACACATTGGTTTAGTCATAAGTCTATTAATAAAAAATGTAGTAGATAGAAATGCCTATAAATTTCAATAGAGAAAAATGGAGAAGCTTAAAGAAAGTTGTATTACTTTGCATAATGATCTACGTTTGGATAGAGTAAAAGGAAAAATCTAACAAAAAATTGTAGTTTAATAAATAAAAAAATAATTAAGATTTTCATTCATTAGAAGCAAAACATTTGGAAGGATGAACTATTTAAAAAAAATTAGAGGAATTAAAAAAAATAAAATTAGAGAAATCAATATATGAAGTCCAGTTGAATAAGACATAGTCCTATGATCTCTATTCACATCAGCTGCTAGGCATATGGCAAATTCACCATAGAAAATTCACCACCAAGTAAAATTTACTCCCAGCAATTGACTGCCATGGATAATTAACCACATTAGTATTTTTAATAAAATCAAAGTTTTTTTAAATATATCGGTTGGTGAATTGTTGCTGTGAATTAAAGCACTGGCTATCCAGCCCCAAGAATGCACCTGGGGATGGATGGCAATGCCATGCCCATCCATGCTATGGATACTGCCAACATGATATGCACGTACCATTGTTTTCAAGGTGGGATTTTGGAAACTATGTTGTTGTACGCTCAATTTACTTGGCAGACATCGTTGCATACTTTCACAGCGTTATTTTTTTTTATCTTTTTTAAATTTAATATTCCTACATTATTATTTTGAATGGTATGAAAATTATAAAAGTCATTTTATTTTATTGTCTGTAAAAGACAAATAAATAATTTTTATACAATTCTTTTAAAAAAATACGTGAGAGAAAATGAAAAATATCAAACCCCTTTTACATAATTCTTTCTAAAAATATATATCTTAGTTTAACATTTATCTAAGAACTAAAATTAAAACAAGTAAATACAATAAAGAAAATAAAAATAATTCTTTAAATAAATATAAAATAACAAAAATAATACAACTTTTAAATAAATAAAAAATATTCTTTAAATAAAATAAAATAATTTAAAAAATTAAAATTTATGTATTATATATAATAAATAAAATAATTATAAAATAAAATGAAATAAATTTTATGTATTTAATTGATTAATATATGAAATAGTTTTATATTACTATTTAAATTAATGTTTAATATATTAATTTTTGTAATTTCTTATATACAAAATTAAATCTAAAATGTTTAAGCATCTTTTTTGGTTTTGTCCCAGAGCTCAGCAGCTTTGGATTTGGATTCATGACTTTTTTCGACCCTTTCGGCCAGAACCTTTCTCCTAGCATATGGTGTTGCTTGGAGATTCTCCCAGAATTCCTGCAAAATTCACCCAGCTTTGACACACTTTTAGGGTGGAAATCTTTTTTAATATTTGGAAGGACAAAAATACTTGCATTTTTTCACATTCTTAAATGGATACTCATATTTCTCTATATGCTAAAGCTATGATTTGCTCTAATGTGCTTTTACAGGTTCAAGTGCAAGCTAACAAAGTTGCACTTGAGGTTGCTCACCTCTAGGTTCTTCTAGATCACTGGGGCAATGCCCCTTGTACTGTTGCTCGGGTCCCCACCTCGCCCACCTCTTCCTGCAGCCGGTTGCCCTCCAGGGGCCGGCAGTGGAGTGGCTCTACGCGTCCCTGTTCCCATCCCCCGCCTCGGCGAGATTCTCGCACTCCTTGGCGAAACCGTTCTCCTCCACTACGGACTACTCAGGGATGGCCTTCTGGTGATGCTTCGGGGAGCGGTGGTGGTAGTGGGTGGCCCTCTGTTGATCCTCCTGCTACTGGCTCTGGGTGGCCAAGTTTTGATAAAGCATTCCCGCGTATGGCACTTGCTATCTCAGCTCGACACGAGGAAGAAGATAAAGAAAAAAAGATGCTGATGATGGTTGAGGTCCTCCTCGTGACGTCACTCCAGACCTCGCTGATGTATGGGGGAGAAATTTGGATGATAGAGACCCTCCTGACTCAGCTGGCATTGCTCTCGCCACTTAATTGTCTTTTTATCTTTGTTATTTTGGACTTCTGGGCTTAGCCCACATTTTCTATTAATTTTCTGGGCATTGCACATGTGACTCTCGGGGTGTGCCTCTTTACCACCCACCCTTTTTTTGTGAATATGTATGTTTATATTTAAATTAATATAGATCCCTGCCTATTCATGAAAAATATAAAAACATTATTAAATTTAAAGAAGATAAAAAAACAAACGCAATCAACATTGCCGTGAAAGTATGCAGCGATGTCTGCCACCAGTAAATTGAGCGTACAACAAGACAGTTTACAAAATCCCTCTTTGAAAACAATGGTACGTGCATATCATGTTGGCAGTATCCGTAGCATGTATGGGCATGGCATTGCCATCCATCCCCAGGTGCATTCCTGGGGGTGGATAAGTACGGGCATGTCTTATCACGCCATTAATAGGTATGGTGTCCCAATTCCTTGAGTCTGTTCGGCAGGCTCATTCAAAAAGAGAAAACGAGCGGGAGAGGGCAGAATTCAACCTCATGGAAGACCAGGAGGGGAGGATAGGCACGAGAGGGATTTGTTGAAAATCCTTTAGAGACTGAAAAAGGAAACACAGTTCGCAGGTGTAAGTCCATAATCCACAGCCTTTTTATTGTGTCCTCCCTGCCTATCCTGCCATGAGAGCTCGCCAACAGAGTAGGGACGCCCATCAATGAGTAAGGAGAAATGAAAAATGTGAGAATAGGGCAGAGAAAGGAAGGACAGGGGTGTTGAAGTGGTGGCAGTGCGGAAGCGTAGAGATTTGCTACCCTTTTCTTGCCCTAGCTGATGGGTGACAAATTGTTTGGTTGACTGGAAGCGTTTTGGTCTCCTGTAGGAGAAGATAGAGTCCTTGTCCAGTATCCATACAACAGAAGCCAGGTACAGTTCCGTTGCCAGTAAGATGATTTTGTTCGAGATTGGGTTTGATATTGGCTTGTCTATTTTACTCTCAACATTTGGAGAATCTGTTTTGTTATTGTGCCGGAAATGTGAAAACAAACCGCTCACATGTGAGTGGATAAGGGCATTGGGAATTGACAGAAATTGTTATATTGACTTAGTTTTTTTTTGTTGGTAGATAAAAATGCTATGGAATATATTTTTGTTTTCCATGCGAATGGTTTGCTTACTGTCAAATATGTCCAGTATTAAACCTGTCATGGCGTCTTTGGGCGAAACACTACAAAATATCTTACAGGTTATCTTGCCTTTCTGATTAAACCCATCTAGAATTTTGGGTATTATAACCCATCTAGAATTTTGGGTATTATATAAGGTTACGTTTAGTGGAGTCGGCAAAGAGTATGATTATGTTTCCTGCTGAGACTTGAAAATAATTTTCCGGTTGAAAGCTAATGCATTACATACCATGAAGATGATTATAAATACCGTGCTGCTGTAGTGTCTTTTAACTGTACTAAACTTGCTAAAGAAGATTATTGATATGCATATTTAACTTAAGTGTGTTTAAGGTATGAAGACAACCATAAGAAATTATGTAATTGAGAGAGGAGGGATCTCCTCGAATCTTATAATTCAATTAAAAAAAAAAATCGTTTCATTTCGATATAGACTGGATCTGACAACCACTCTTGCTTGAGCAGTTCTTTACATTATCTTAGCGTTCTGAAATTGACTCTGGCAATATGCAATGGCCTTCAGAAATTCTTTTACGTGAAGTATTTATTATAAAATCCTTATAGCTCGACAATGCATTATAGCTTACATGGTGTATTTATCTCGAATACTAACAATTCTAAAGATTATTAGGTTTTATTTAATATGTCTAAGTATAAGGTTAGTGGATGAGTTTTAAATACGAGTTCTTTATATTTGATAACTATATCAAAGAACACATTATGATATGGTTTCTATCCTAGTCTCTTCGCATCCACAATCACAAGAAGTGTTTATATGTATGTTGGTTTTGGATTAGGAGGGTTTGGTAGTTGGAAAGATAAGCTAATACATATATTTAGATATATCTAAAAACCTTCTCGATATTCCCATACTAGTAAAGGGTAGGAGCACAAAATTGTCTAACTTGATGAGGTATGGGAATATCGAGAAGGCTTTTAGATATACCAAAATATATCCAAATAACGCAATTCCTAAAAGCCTTCTCGATATTTTAAGGTTTTGGGTTATTCCTAACTTGTTTAACCTGCCCTCTTAAGTAGGCTTCAGTTTGAGGTTGAAATGGGTATTAGATGACTATGAAGGAGTTAAGAAAACCTAATAACTTGTATTTAATACATAATATAATTTTGAATAGTAGGATGAATGAAGTGAATGGATTTTACTACTTTATAGTCGACATGTGTTGGTTCAATGTGATTCTTATGTGTTTTTGAAATTCAATTTTAGACCTGGAGGACTTTATGTATAGGCTTTTGAATTTATTGATTGTGATATAATTATCTAGGTCCACTTGACCAATACTGCGAGCCTTGTTATGTATGACTCACTCAAGTGTGAACCTCTAGGATATTGGAGTAATGACAAACAATCATTGGACCATGTGAATGATAGATGTCTAGGATACTGCAAAGGATTTAAAGCTATCATTCACTTGGTTCATTGAGGTGAAGGTTGCTAAGGGCTACCTTAGTTATGATATGATAATGGTTTCATAGGAAGTTATCCTATTATGTGGGCAATGATAATCAAATCTAATTGTTGTATCAAAAGTGTTAGTAGGCACTCACCTATAACATGAGGGTGATTGATGTCAAGTGTTATTTAAGATTGTGAAGAAGATAAATGATGATATCACTAAGGTCACAAGGTGGTATATGTCAGAAGCTATTTCTTCTTGGGTGGACATACTTGTCACTAGTGGCTTATAGATGAATGAAGTTGGAATCTATTAGGATAGGTTGGTTCACTATTTGTGGAAATTTTTGGGATAGAAGATAAACCATCATTGTAGTACAGTATACATTGAATCCTCTTCCTTATTGTCAAATGGTATACTTGACCTTGGTGGGTGGAGGATGAACCCTCAATGTAGTATGGGATGCACTGAATCCTCTTTCTAGTTGCTCGATAGTGCAAAATTCTCAAGAAAAGAATAGACCCATAGTGTAATGTGTAATGCACAAACATTCATTTTCTATCTAGGATGCATTAAGGGTAGATGTTAGTCAACCATTAGGGATGTTAGTCACTCATTGTGTAAAAGGCCTTAAGTTTTGTGTATATTGTTATTGATGCCCTTGTTAGTGATGTCATCCACTAGCATGGGTTTCTTGATTGTTGTCACAAATGATGGTGGATTGGGAAAAGGATGGGACCCATAGTGTTGTATGAGATTCATTGACATTCCTTTTCCACATAATATCTACATATGAGCTTATTTGATTGTGAACTAGGTAGTGGGATGATGCATGCAATAGGTTGCATCCATTTCCACTTTACCATTTATTCTTTATGTACACATGTGATGTATGTGTGGATTGTTTGCATTGGAAATATGTGATGTGTGTTGGAGCTAGTCATTGTCATATATGTGATGAGCATATTATCCAGTCACAATTGTACTTGTGATATGTGTATGAGCTAGTCATGATTGTAGCTGTGATGTGCATATGAGCCAGTCACTATCATACTCATGATGTGTATGAGCTAGTAACGTTGTGTATCTATGATGTATGCTTGAGATAGTCATTGTGTTTGTGATCTTGAGATTATGGTATGATATGACCCTTGTGTATTTGTGTATGTTTGTGCACTGGAATGATTGGTAATGTTTGGTATGGACCAATGCTTGCTAGAAAAATTGTTATCATACTATTAGACTAATTTGATAGCTGACACTTAATGAATAGTTATGATTTAAGGGTGAGATTAGTGATCTCATACAAGAGGAGAGAATTACTCCTTTTAATAGTAGTGTGTGAACTATGAAGCCTTTGATTTCCCAAAGGGGATATGTAGGCAAAGTAATCACGAATGAAACCTTGAGGTTTAGGTCTAGGTCTAGGGATGACCCTTATCATAGGAGCTTAAGACCTTTGAGTGCAATCATTTAAGTGGTGAAATTGATTTTTCCTCACCATGGTGAATGGGGAAGTTTTGAAATCAACACTTCTAATTTAGATAGAAGATTCTTGATCGATTAATTTGGTAGTTGCAATGAATTGAATTATATAAAAAAAATTAGTGATTGAAGGGTGGGTACTACAAAATCTAACAAAATCAAACTTGCGACTGTCATCTATGTTTTCCACTATCATCTATGTTTTCCAACAACTTAACTATCCAATCTACCCTTAAAAACTAGAGATTTCTTTGACTAGAATAGATTTTCTTAGATAGATCCATGCTAAAATCTTTGACTAGAAAGGTAAAAACCCACTACACTACAACATAATTTAGCTTGGGTTTGACTCCCCATGCCCTTCTTTGACCACTAAGCCTAGGTGGTGGCTACCTTCGTTTTCTGAGGGATTTCCTAGTTTTCTAGAGCCCAAGAGAAATAGGAAAGCGACACCAATCTTCACTATTAAGAGATTGCATTGATGTTGAGAGAAAATGAAGCAGAGATAGCACAAGTGGGTGGAAGTGTCTAGAATATTGTTGGATTTCAAATTTATCAGATTTCTTTCTAATTTTTAATAGTGGAAAAATATTTAATAATGATTGGTTAATAAAAAAGTAAATTTTATGTAATGTTATTTAGATTATTCATATTCACAAAAAATGCAATAGTTAATTAAAATAAATTTAAATGATTTCAATTTTATATTTTAAAAAGAAAATCAAAAGTTTAAGAATTAAATATTTTTAGAAATTTTTAATATTTGATGTTGATTATTTCATAACATAAAATTAATTACAATATATGGATAGATCATGCTATATCAATTTAGCATAATTTGTAAGGATGTGGTTTGTTTCTTGATTTTACCATCCACTAAGGTTCAAATATTTTTGGAGGTGTAATAAATAAGGGATGAAGATAGGATTGAGCCTTAGGAAACTTTGGTAGAATGGTTACTCTTTAGTGTTTAGCTTTTAGTTGAAGAGGTATCAAATTAGACTTGTAGTAAGGTATGGGATGAAGACTATGCCCCAAACAATTTTGACATAATGGTTGCTTAGAATTGTAAATAAGATATGAGATCAAGACCATGCTCCAAACAATTATAACATAATGGTTGTCTCTCAATCTTTAATTCTCAACTAAACAGATATCAAGGTAGACATTTATACTTGTAAATAAGGTATGGCATCAGGATCATATCCCAAACAATTTTGACATAATGATTACCTCATAATCCTTAATTTTGAACCAGAGAGATATCAAGTTAGACATTTAGACTTATAAATAATGACTTGAAACCATGCCCCAAACAATTTTAACATAATAATTACCTCTAAATTTTTTTTATCAAATTAAATTCATACTCACAATACCAACAAATTATTATTTTTTTTATAAAACTAATTAAAAACCACAAATAAACATATTAAACTCGCCATATTGTCTACCTTTAATCTAAGATCTCCAACTCCTTCAAAGTTTTCAATCCCTCAGAATTTATAGACATCCTAGGTAGTTTCAAAATTTAGCCAACTTTGGATCTCGAGAACTACTTCGACTTGAAATTGTAATAGAGACTTGAATAATAAATACGTGATGACATATTTTGTTGAAAAAACAACATAGTAAAATTAACATAAGCCTTCATTTAAAGGTCTGGATGGCATTTCAATCTGGCAGGTGTACGGTAATAGTCATCTACTCTTTCCAGATATTACCATGATTCCCATCAATCGGTTGTTTATGACTCTTAGCTGATAGAAAGAGAAAAGACAAAAATATAAAACAAAAACAAATTGCTACAACAGAAAAAAATAAAAATTCATAATCTTGATTCATCCAAAAAGCTACAGCAGGAGGATTAAATAGATACAAAGCAGCAAAGACAATAGCAACTTCTAATCAATCAACATAGAAGATTGATTGGGCTGATTTTAAGAAAAAACAGGAAACTGCCGGAAACCACAAATTACGGAATGAACAGAGGAGAAATTAGAAGTTTCCTTCCAACACTCCCCCTTAATTTTGACAATCAACAACTCCCAAATTTTGTCTTAGATATTCAAAGCTATCCTTTGGTAATGCCTTGGTAAAAATGTCTGCTAGCTGATCTTCAGATTTACAAAATTCTTGGATAGATTTCTCCATTGTTGACCAATTCTCTAATGAAGTGGTACCTTGTATCAATATGCTTGTTCCTTTTGTGAAATACATGATTCTTGGACAATGCAATGGTTGAATTGTTATCACAAAGGATTGGTGCTGGTTCATCTTGATTATGCAACAAATATGACAAAATTCGACGCATCCAAATTGTTTGACATGTTGCAACAGTTGTAGCTACATATTCTACTTCGGCTAAAGAAATTGTCACTATAGGTTGCTTCTTTGATTCCCATGAGACAACTCCCAATCCAATATGAAATATATGTCCTAATGTAATTTTCCTGTCATCTATGCTACTTGCAAAATCACTATCAGTATAACCAATCAAATCAAAATTGTTAGTTTTGGAATATAGAATTCCATATCCTGATGTTCCTGCAAAATATTTGAGTATTCTCTTCCCAACTTTCCAGTGAGAATTATGAGGTGAATCAATGAACCTTGAAATCAACCTTACACCATACATAATATCAGGCCTTGTAGCTGTAAGATACATTAAACTACCAACAAGATTTTTAAATATGGTTGGATCAACATTTGACCCCTTATCCTCTTTGCTCAATTTTGTTCCTGTGAGAACTAGAGTTGGTACAGGATTACAATTCAACATTTTAAATCTTCTTAATACATCCTTGGCATATTTGGATAGACAAATAAAAATTCCCTTATCTGTTTGAACAACTTCAATACCCAAAAAGTATCTCATCAAGCCCAAATCTGTCATTTCAAACTCTTTCATCATATCTGACTTAAACAAGTCCACAGACAAATTTCCACTGAAAATCAAATCATCAACATACAAACATACAATCAAAATTTGACCTTCATCATTGGTCTTTATATACAATGTAGGCTCACTATTACTTCTTCTAAATCCATTACTTATCAAATATGAATCAATTCTACTATACCAAGCCCTGGGTTCATGTTTCAATCCATAAATTGCCTTTTTTAATTTATAAACCTTATTTTCATGACCATGAACTTCATAACCAAGGGGTTGTAAAACATAAACCTCTTCATCAAGAAAACCATTTAAGAAAGCTGATTTTACATCCGTCTGAAACACATTCCAATTATTATGTGTAGCTACTGCTAGAATAGTTCTAATTGTGTCCATCCTTTCAACTGGAGCAAAAGTTTCATTATAATCAATACCATACTGCTGTGAAAACCCTTTTGCAACTAATCTTGCTTTATGTTTTACATTTTGACCTTCAACATTAAATTTAGTTTTATAGACCCATTTAACTCCTACGCAATCTTTACCTTTAGGTAAATCTACTAACTCCCATGTTTTATTTCTTTCAATAGAGTCTATTTCTTCATCCATTGCCTTAATCCAATTATCATCTTTTATTGCTTCTTCAAAATAAATAGGATCACTAGCAAATAAAGCAAAATTTGAATTCACAATATCATCTCCTTTATCATATATTTCTTTTAAGCTTTTTATTTTCTTTGCTTTGCACCTTTTTCTTAATGAAGCAAGTGTTGGATCTGATTCATCACTTAAATTTTAATTTGAATTAGAAGGATTTGGATGGGAGGATGATATACCTTGCACAATATTTCTTAGTGGAGTACTTGGTGGCATTTGACCATCTTTTTCTTTTGGTTCCTCCTCACTATCATGTATAGGTGCTCCACCTGAGACTATTTTGTCAACATTTGAATCCCATGATTCTTCTTCCTTAAATTCAACATCTCTACTAATGATCAATTTCTTTGTAATTGGATTATACAACCAGTAAGCTTTTGATTGCTCATCATAACCAATAAAAATGCATTTTTCACTCTTATCATCTAATTTCCTTCTTAATTTAGATGGCACAAGAGAATAAGCAACACACCCAAAAATTCTAAAATGAGAGACAATATGCTTCTTACCATTCCAAGCTTCTTGGGGGATTTTATCCCTCACACTCTTTGTAGGACTCCTATTTAGAATGTACACAACACATGCCACTGCTTCTGCCCACAAATCATTGGATAAATTTTTGGCCTTCATCATGCTCTTGGCCATATCCATTATAGTTTTGTTCTTCCTTTTGGCTACTCCATTCTGTTGTGGTATATATCTTGTTGTAAACTATTTCTTAATTCCATGATATCTGCAAAAATCCAAAAATTCATTAGAACCGAACTCGCCACCCCTATCAGATCTGAGTACCTTAATGTAGAATCCACTTTGTTTTTCTGTCAAAGCTTTAAACTCCTTGAATTTATCAAATGCTTCAGACTTCTGCTTGAGAAAGTATATCCATGTCTTCCTGCTGAAATCATCAATAAATGTTAATAAATATAAATTTCCTCCTAAAGACGAAGTTTGCATTGGCCCACATATATCAGTGTGAACTAATTCTAATGGTGTCTTTGCTCTCTATGAAATTTTTACTGGAAACTCTCTCTATGCTATTTTGCTAAGATACAACTTTCACAAGTACTAGCTGGATGATCTATAACTGGTAAACCTCTCACCATATTTTTCTTTTGCAATAAACTTAAACCTCCAAAATGAAGGTGGTCATACCTTAAATGCCAAAGCCATGTCTGATTTAAATACACTGTTTTGAAGTTAAATTCCTCCTTTCCTTGAATACAATTAATTTGGAGGGGGGACATTCTATTTTGTGTCATTTTGACCCTTGCAATTAATCTATCATAAGGATTTCTATCCAGAATTATGCATTCATCATTTTTAAAGTGAATTTTGTACCCTTTTTGCATTAATTGACCAACACTCGACAAATTATGTTTTAAACTAGGTACAAAGAAAATATCATCAATATGTATCTTTTCACCATTCTTAGTCATGATATTAATGATTCCTTTCCCAGTTACAGATACTCTACTGCCATTTCCCAATTTAACTTTTGATTTTATAGAATCATCCAAACTAGCAAATAATTATTTATTTCCTATCATATGGTTGCTACAACCACTGTCTAAAAATCATACATCATTAGAGCTTTCTTGAGCCACATTACAAGTTATGAGTAAACTTCTAGAATTACTACCAGATACATCTGAGTAATTTTCCTTTTACTTATCCACTTCAGCTTGTTTGATTCTACATTCATTTGCAAAATGACCAAATTTCTTATAATACTGACACTGTATGTGGGACTTATCATACCTTGATGATTGAAATTGATTTCTTCCATGTCCTATATTGTTGAAATTTTGATAGGACGAATTGCTTCTTTCTCCTTGATCTGAACAAGTGTGTTCACTTCTTCCTCTTCCTCTTCCTCTGAAGTTTGATCTTCCTCTACCTCTTCCTCTTCCAAATGATACCTGTGTTCTGAAAGAACTCTCCAAAGAAGAATTATTATTTCGATTCATTCTAGTTTCATGAGAAAGCAAAGATCCCATAAATTCATCTATTGACATTTGAGAGAAATCTTTTGATTCTTCAATTGCAACCACTATTGCATCAAATTTGTTAGGAAGGCTTCTAAGAACCTTTTCTATCACCTTTTGATCAGATATATTTTCACCATGTATCTTCATTTGATTTACAATATTCTTTACATTACTAAAAAATTGATCTATAAATTTTGATGAACTCATCTGAAGATTTTCAAAATTCCTCCTTAAAGTTTGTAACTTTGCAACTTTTACTTTAGTTGTCCCTTGGTATAAATTTTCTAAGATTTCCCAAGCTTGCTTAGAACTAGTTACATTAGAAATTCTAGAAAAAAAAATTTAATCCATTGCTTGTTGAATAAGAAACAAAGATTTAGAATCTTTGTTTTTCTTTTCCTTAAGATCATCTTTTTGAGTTTGTGACAAAGTAGACAAATCTTGAGGTTCTACAAACCCATTTTGAACAAACTCCCACAAATCTTGTGAACAAAACAATGTCCTCATTTTTATGGCCCATGTATCATAATTTTAACCTGTAAATATTGGAATTTGAGGCTGAATTAAATTACTACTGGATGCCATGATGTTATCTCCCCTTCTTGATCTGCACTTATCTTATTTTTCAACAAAATAAAACTTTTCAATTCATTTATTTATATCAAATCCATAAAAGAGTTTACAAAAAAGACATATAAATAACTCCAATACTTAGCAGCTTCAACCCACATAAAAACTACAACAATGATCACATATTTGCCTTATCTTCATTAGCAGCTTTCAACATTTTGAAATCTACATCCCTAATCATCTAGCTCTGATACCAATATGATAGAAATAGCAAAGACAAAAATATAAAACAAAAAAAATTTGCTACAACAGAAAAACAAACTTTATTCATAATCTTGATTCATCCAAAAAGCTACAACATGAAGATTAAATATATACAAAGAAACAAAGACAATAGCAACTTCTAATCAATCAACAAGTTATGGAGCAATCAACATAGCAGATTGATTGGGCTGATTATAAGAAAAAACAGGGAAACTGTCAAAAACCACAAATTACGAAATCAACATTTAGGAGAAATTAGAAGTTTCCTTCCAACATTAGCTACCTCAATAAGGCTTTTGATTTTTTCAATCCTAGTCCATGCTTTGATTATAAAGTACATGATATGTTTGGTTTCCTTTCTTGGTAGTAAGTTATATCTGGCTTCGAAAGCTATTCATGAAGTTACCAAGAGTCGAACTGAAAGCTTTCAAGGTGATCAAATTTCAATGAGTATACCAAAGATGTGTGAATCATGCAGCCACAAATGCATTTAAAACCTTATCTTTCATTGAATTTATCGATACCTGCATCTTGTTTGAGGCATCCATATATTCTCTAACTTGCTAACGCTTTTGATGTGAGATGGTCTTGTAAAATCTAATTCAATATGTGCATTTTGTGTGTATTTCAACACAACACGATCATGCTTTCTTTAAAACAAATTTTTTGTCCACTTTTGGTTACCCATTTTGGTGCACTACTTCATAAATGACACTTCAAATCTTATACATATTATTTTCTATAGATCAAGTAGAGGAAATTCCATTTACAATATTGATCTTGTTAGAGTCATGAAGCTATATGAAGTAGAGGAAATTCTATTTATTATGTTGATCTTGTTAGGGTCATTGAGCTATCTTTTTTCTATACCACATAATCTTGTATTGTCAAACCCTCATAATCTTAGGGTGACCTACTTAATCCCAAATTTGATGCAATGAATAGAGAAAAAATGGTCACACCAAAATTATGCAATTTTAATACAATACTACCAAGGTTTCCTAAATCTAATAATTGGACACCTTTTGGTAATGACACAATGCTATCAAAAAGAATCACCAAGTATCTTTGAATCCATTCCATTAGAATTACATTAATATATATTACAATCAAGATATTTGTTATTAGGATATTCGTTTGTTAGATTTTGTGTAGAAAGGGCTTTGAGGTTGAGATGTATAAGTGGTTAAAGATAAAAAATGATATAATTATCATAGCTCATCTCAATTTTTTGTTGAGGATTTAATATATGGGATGACAATCAAAACTAATTTTGAGTCAAATGTAATTGTAAGTGTAGGAAATGCCTTTGGTTAAGAAGGAAATAATAAGGAGATATAAAAATGTAACAAAAAATAGGTACATAGGATACCTAATGAAAATAAAGAGGCATTTCAATTATGCTAGTGTGTATAAAGGGTGTATAAAAACATAAATTTTGAGGGGTATAAATGAAATAGTCTTTAGATAGAGGTGTTATGCCATTGCTCTATTAAGTGAAGCCCCAAGGATTGCATTGAAGACATAGGAAAAATATGAAGGAAGTTTCCTATTTTTGAGATATGTCTGAATACCAAAGATGTGTCTTTGTCTCTAAAAAGACCTTTCATTGCTTGGTAAAACTTATAGCTATATATATGTGCATTATCATTTATACATTATATTAAAAATCAAGATACTCAACAATAAATAAAATTACAATATCGTATGTCTATATATAATTGTATAATGGTTTTGAGTGTCCTCCATGAAATACTTGAGGGACACTACAATGGAAATAGATACACTTTTGACCTTCTTAGATTTATTGTTTCTATAATTTTTGGTTTTTATTAGAGATTTGGAACAACCTATATGCTTTCGATCTCATGAATGAATGGTTTGTTTGGATTAAGATACTAAGTTTAATTGGTCATAAGATTTTCCCACAAATAATTGGCCTCACCAAGATAAGTTCACCAGTTCTAGAAACCTTAATTGGATCTTTATGAGCCAACCATTTTGACCACGAGCAATTTGACAGTTTAAATTGTAGTTTAGAACATAAATGTAGTTTGAGGTCTTAGATCTCTCTTTGCTATGTTGATTCATGGGATTGTCTTGCCTTTTTTTGAGCTATATTATTCACATTTTGTTTTGCATATGCATAGATTTACAACTTTAACTAGAGTAGTCATGTTATAATGGAGTTTCTATATCTGATAATATACAAATTTGTGAAACATGAATATGAATTTTGAACTTTTGGTTCAAACAAACTAAGTGAAGATCTAAGGAACAAGACCATTTTCTATAATTATGGTATAAGTTTATTAATATTTTCATTTAATATGATATTGCACCATCTCCAAATTTCATTTCACAAAACACATCATAACTATAGAAATTGTAATAATTATCTTATAATGTTTTACACAACAAATTATAAAATGAGGAAAAAGCGTAGATCTTACTAGTGAAATTTTCCTTACTAGTCATTTAAGACTTTACATTAAATATTTTAAAATGTTAAATGAAATCATATGAAAATTAAATGAATAGACAACTTATTTAAAATTAAATGTCAAAAAATTAACCAATTCTCAAACAATAGCCCATGAAATTTTCAATGAAAAGTTTTAAGCTATGTTGCATGATGAAAGCATGAATCTAAAGAAAATATTGGTAAACATAAGCTAATACATTGTTTTTGTTAGTTTTTTAATCAGTTTTTAAATTTTATTATACAAGGAGTATCTTGCATTAGTTTCAAAATTTGATCTCTACACATTTCATAAATTATAAAATCACAACCATGTATCTAGTGATTACTTTATTATTAATATCCACTCCCCTAACTTGTGCTAGCTTTCTTGCGTCTCCTGTAGAGGTTAATGAAAGATTAAAAATACATTTAAAATTAAAGTTTGGAGAATTAACACGATTTATGTAAAAACAATACTAAAAGCTAATGTGTGCATAATTAGACTATGACCAATTCTCTAGTTTCCTTTGGCATGCATTCTTAACAAACATTGCACATTGTGCACACAAAATAATTATTCAATAATGTGTTTGTTTACTGATTGGACTAATAAAGAAGAATTAAGGAATGCATTTTATTTCTTATAAAGTTGTGGAGCCTTTTATTCTAATTTGAAGGTTTTAAGCATTGGTGAAGGTATGTTAATGTTTTTTGTGTATGCTTGTTTCTAATGTATAGAGTGTGAATGAAAAAATAATGTCACTTGTTCTACATTTTCAAATTTATAAAATGATCTAACATGTTCTTTTTTCGTTTGTGAAATGATGCACGTACAAGGTTGGAACTATAATTATACATTGCATTATTTTTTGGAGTGCTATAGCAATCTACTAGTTGATACAATATATGCATTAGTACTAAATGAGAACAAGAGGAATCATGATGTTTGGAAATCACCTTCAAATCAAAATGGAGGAAACTCTCCCTTAGTGGTTAGATAAGTTTTTTTCATGCAAGCCTCTTAAGAAGAGGTTTGAGTAGCTCTTAACTTGAGTGTTTTATAGCTTTTGAGTTTTATGCATCTAGTTTTCTAGCTCTTCATCAATGGTAGTTGTAGCACTTGAACAACTCAAATAGGGTAGTTGTGTCCTTATGGATGGCATATAGGGGATACCAAATGAGAGTATAGAGAAAATAGATAGTTTGAAGTCTACCCTAGAAATTACATGAATGAATAGATGTCACATTAATGTAGTGTATAGATGTCACATTAATGTAGTGTCTTTGGAGAAATGAACATGGAAATCCATATCCACAAAATGTGTTAAATGAACAAAGAAGAAATAAGAAAGTGTTACCAACATAGATGATGTGAATAGGAAAAAATGTGATCAGACAATAGGTATGAGACATAAATTTTTTGAGATAACTAGTTCAACACAAAATTGGGTGAGCCAAAATTTTATTGCATAACAAAACCTATTAAAAACAAAATTCAAAACTGATGAAAACCCCACCTAAAATTCTGCAACAATAAATCTTTATCAAAATCAAACTTAAAAAAATACAAATTTGACAAACTAAAAAATTCATTGACACAAAATTCAAAATGACCAAAAAAACCCACTTGGAACTGGAGGGTGATATGTTGAATTATTTCTTGTTTACATTTTTAATTACTTATTCTACATTACTGATATAAAATTTAAACACCACAAAATTTCTTTCCTAAATATTATTTACTAGCAGTTGCATCGGAAGAAGGTGCAATAGTTACGTCGATTGTAATTTATAAAATATTTTATATAGTTTTGAATAGTTTTCTAATAAGGAGCATCAAGGAAAAAGTTTCCACTTAGCACATATAAGTCCAATTGAGAAAAAAAAATGTCAATATCCTTGAGTTGAAAGTTGTAGTTTAAACTTCGAGCACTACGCTTATGCATTAGTGCAATTACTGTATATGCATACGGTTTTGGATTTTATTATGTGGTTCAACACATATCATCTCAGTTTGAACATAATAACATGAGTCACAAAAACACCACCTAATACATAATATCAAAATCATGTTAGCATTTAGTGATTGTCTCATATGACTTGAATTTCATGAAGGGGATGAAAATTTATGCTTGCATTGAGTTGTGGATCCCTTAGGTTGGGCATGGATCTCATGGTGTTGTCAAATATTACCCTCTTGTTATCAACGACATGCAATATAGAGGTTGATACTATTATTTTAGGTATGTTTTGTTCTTGGATACACAAGTATAAATGTGACATGCTTACATGTTATCATTGTAGCAACACTTGATAAAGGAAATGTCTTAAAATAAATTTGTGGTTATAATGAAACCTTTGAAACTATAATTTGGTTGAATGATGGTGAATGATGGTGACTGGGTAGACATAGATGTTTCAAGAGTTAGGGATTATGCATTTATTAAATGTCTGAAAGTAACTATTTTGGTTAAGATGAGCTACATCATAATGCAATTATATATTTGTAGCATAGCCTAGACACTTTTTGAATGAGGTAGATGGTTTTCAATTAGTGACTTTATTGAAAGTAAGAATAATGTTTTATGATTCTAGACATAAAGACAAATGAGTGTTTATTAGATAAATGTTATGAATTCTTTTTTTCAAACTTTTGTCTTCCATTGAGAATAAATAATTATATTATATGATTTTAAATAATAATTATAAATGTTATTATATTATATATTAATATTATTGTATTATAGTTTGAATATAAATTTTAAAAATAGATGAAACCAAAATTATATTTTCTACAAATCATTAAGAATTTACTAAAGAATTAAAGTTAATAAAGAAAAGGCTTTAAAATTTTGAGAACCCAAAATCTCATAAGATAAAAGTGACCTTTGTTCATAGGGAGCACTAAAGAGGTCCTCTTGATGAGCAAGTGTTTTGTTATTCTTGATAGTCCTTAAACTTCCAAAGTCAATTATTGTTGAAACAAAACATTTTTTGAAAAAAATTAAAAACATTTTTTAAGGTATCATGGGTAGAATCTTAGATACAATATTTTTGATAAAAGTTGTTCTAAGATGTTAAAAGGAATCAAAGTTTATTTTGTGTTAATATTTTTAATGGAGCTTTTAGTTCTAGTAATGGTTTGAGTTAATAAAATGTTAAGCAAAAGAGGTCCAATTGGAAAAAAAGTAATCACCTAGTTGAAGTCAAAACCCAGAGTTCTTCGAAAACTCAAAATGTTATATTGAAAATTTAAGAAAGTTCTTACTTTGATTATTATTTGATCAAACATGTATTTAAAAAGCATAAATGATAAAACCATTGATTTGGCAAAAAAGTTTAGAATTGGTCACCTTTGAGCTAAAGTAATAAATTACCATCCAAAAAACAAATATTTAATTTATTACACTCTTGTCATATTACCGTAGTTATATAAAATCTTTATTATTTTTCTCAACCACCCAATAAAAAAAAATTATAAATTCTCATATAATTTTAAATTAGAAAATTTTCAATTTATAATTGTAAACTCAAACTATACTTGAAAAAAAATTTAACTTTCATAAAAAAATAATTATAATCAACATACAAACATAGTATGAATATTTGGGATTCACTCCTATAGGTTATTAGATATAACCTAAATATTAAATCCATATGCATGAGGCATTCTGGTCGATCTTGCATACATAAGTTTGATCTTGGGTGAGGTGACTTAACCCCATGGCTCACAAAAAAAATTGAATTTCTTTCCAAATTCTACACAATATATAAATTGTAGCAGAAAACACAAAATAATTTAATAAAAAAATTACCCCAAAAAGACTAATACATTCATCAAAGCCTACTTGCAAATCAAATTTTAAATCTGAACACTTATTCTCACCAACTCAAGTTGAGCATTAAATATTTTTAATAAAGGAAAATCTTTTTTAGTCTATTTCATCTCCAGGGATGAGCTTATTCCAAAGAGGGACGAGTTTAATGTTTTAAACTGAAAGGAAAAAAAATTAATATAAAAACTCAAACAGCTCCTCCCACTCTTCCCACAGCCTGCTCGATTTCCAAAACTGCCTATAACACCTCTGTGACTTTGTACGCCTCTACAAAAAAGACACCTGCCTAATCCATTTCTATAAGAATGGAGCTTATTTCTGAGAGTCCATCAAATCAAATAAGCCGCAGTTGCAGCAAGTCCTCCATTAAAGAGAGCCATTAAGACATAGGTAACATAGTTATGCCCCGAGATTTTGGCTTGGAATTAATGAGCTTTGGTTAAAATTTTCATGTTGAGCTTGTTGAACAAGTAGGCCAATTATGCAATATTGTTGTAGAGTCAATAAAACAACAAATATTCATCTTCATTCTTTAAATCAATAATTTCATGCTTCCATGGTCTTGAAAGATAAGCTTGTAGGGAAATTGAAACAAAATTTATAGATCTCAGAGCATCATATTTCTCTCATCTTGAAATTTTGCAAAAATATAATTATAAATTTTAAGCCTAGCTCAAATACTAGTTTGGAGGACATAAAATCTGCAGCTTCTAGGAATGTCACTTTGCTTGAGGAAACATTTATTGTGGTATTGAAAGAATCTGCAGCTTCTGGGAATGTCACTTTGCTTGAGGAAACATTTACTGTGGTAATGAAAGAAGTAGATTCATTGTTTGGGGATGTTCAAACTACCCTCACAGTCATAGTAAAACAAGGAAATGACAAAACACTTGTAATGTTTAAACCTTCCCCATTGAAGAGCACACCATAAAAATTTGTCTGAGAAAACTAAGGATTAGAAAGAAATGGCCATGCAATTGTAATTTGCAAGTGAGATAAATATTGTTTTCCTACATCTATTTTTTTCCACAAGTATTTTCAAAATGGCATTGGGTTTTAGAGCTTGAAATTCTGTTAGGTGCCCTAATCTCTATTCCAGGCTGCTGGTCATTGATATTGAAGGGGGTTGTGCATATTCCAACCCCAACTTGAGTGTTTTCTAATTGCAAGTAGTCAAGGAGGCATTTGTGGGCTTTTGTTGGTTAGTTCGTGGTAGTAAGACACTTTATCACTATCTATAAATGTATGTAGGTTATAAGTATATAAAATGAATTTCTAATATAAAATCTGAAAAAAAAATTCACCCATAGCTGTCCAACATTATTTCTACAGATTCTTTGGTTAGAGAAGGATATTCATACTCCAATAAGGACTACTATGTAAAAAGGTCTCATACATGTATAATTTTCCACATAGGAGTCTTTAACTTTTAAGTTCTATTTCCCACAAATCCTTCTCACTAATACAAAATAAGTAGAGTTATATATGGCTCAAAAAGGTTCATGAATTCAAATGCATGACTTGACAAACATATAGAGATTGCATCTAATCCAATATAATTAAAAGAAATTCTTAAACTACATTGATGGCACAAAAAATGGAAAAAGGTACAACCTACATGTTACCATTTTCACTATGCGACTCAAGATTTTCCATTCTCTTTTTCGGAACATGTAGAGTGTCTATAATTACAGTAGTAGCAGCAGCTAGGAATGTTTCACATCCCAAGCAGTTGCTAATACTCATTTGGCAATATTGGAACACGAATTCAAAGGAAGATTTACCTATATAATGTGACTTTTGGGTTGTACATGCTTGAGTGGTGGATGAAATACACTTCATAGTTCATAAGTTGAATTGTTTGTAATGTTGACGAGTTAAGAAATGTTTGTTACAGAGTTTGATTCATTGCTTGAGTACTTGAAAAGTTAACAACAACATTACTTTTTCAATACAATGCACATTGTAAGAACTAACACGTTTATAGGACCATGAGCTACTTAACTCTCACAGATACTATAATGATAATCTTATTATGCATGATTTGCTACAATGGGTCACACTTTACTATAGAAAGTATCAAAAGGTATAAATTTATTATTTATGGCTATCCAATGTTGACTTAGTTGAATATTAGATAATTTACTTCCCTTATTTTGTCTATGTAAGTCTTGAAAAAATAATTTTTGTAATTTTTTTTTTGTGTTTTCAAACAGAAGCAATATTTTAGCACTGAACATTTTTAATGTTATTTCCATCTAAGATCTAGGTGTTCTATGCTACAGACTTATCTAACATGTAAGTGCAGGAGCATTGGAGGAAAGCTTATATCAATTGGCTTAATTTCAAGATGACATCTTCATTCAAAATCATATCTAAGAATGGTCCAGATGATGAATATTAGCACCATATCTGAACCTATATAAAAAACAAATCCATCCCAAAATCACAGTGAATATTTTCAGGAATTTCACTAAACAAAGAATGTGAAGAAATCAATCGCCTATAACACATCTCAAATAGTGACACTAATCAGATTGGATATAAGTCTGAATACCTAATCCATGAATTGAATCTATACAATCAGACAAACTCAGTCAATATGAATGTTTCAGATTGCATGTAGACAACTCAAGTCATATACAAATGTCTTTTGGAAGAATAAAACATGCAATACCATAAGATTTGGTAAAACAATTCCATGGGAAGTAGCTTTGTGAACATGAGCTAAAAGATAGTGCATTTGCATGCCTCTAAACCCTCTATTAAATTTAAAGAAAGTAAAGTTACTCACATAGAGAAATTGGAGAAATTACAACAACAAAATTGAAAACTCCAGTTCTTCCTTTGCAAGACAATTACACATTCACCTATAAATAATACAACACAAAAAAAGTATATTCAAGAAAAACTCTTTAACAGACTCAAAAATTTGGGGATCAGTTTATAGCCAACCATATGGGTATGTGCAGGATCATGATGGGCCAAAAAGTAGCAATATGATGGGTATGTGGCTGACAACTTATTTTTTACCCAAAATTATTGAAACAAAAAGGGGTTTTAAAGGAGATTCTCATCTTTCCACCAATATAAATTATGTTTTACTTTGAATTTAATAAGTAATTATTATTCATTTTCTATTCAAATTATGACTAATGTCCTAATTGATAGGCTGATTGAAAAAATCTATAGCTTTCAAACGGTATCACATTTTTTGAATCCAAAACATGCGTCACATTTTGTGCTTCACATACTATAGGATTAAAAAAAGAAAAATTAAATTTCATGAAGTTTTGACCAAGTTAAGCTGGTCAGGACATATGAGTTTTTTATATTTTTTAAAAGTTGTAATATAAAATTCATAATTAATTATTTACTTGGAAAAAAATTACAAAAAAATATGCATCACATCTGAACATGAGTACTTTACTTATATCTAAAATATTATAAAAAAATATTATCATTTTATTGTGGTTAGGGTGGTTAGACAGACACCTACTTCTTATTTTTTCCCTGAAATTTAAGTACTATTGCATTAAAATTTCAAATTTTCACCAAATAGATTTTTATTTATTTATAAACCTAGTAGTTTAGAAACTACATTCAATTTGCTACAGATTCTATTCTTACATATTTTTGAAATAATATAGATAACTTATTCAAATTTTTACATCAAGTTGTCTTACTCTGATTTTTCTAAATTTTTTGCCACTTAAGGGCCTATTTTTTCCATGATGATCTTGCACATACCCATATACAAAGAATAACATTAACCATGTTGCAAAAAGTTATGAATGGGGATCAATGTACAACCACCATACACAAAAGACCAACTATAAACCATGTTGGAAAAAGTTCCAAGTGGGATGATGAAAAATACAACATTCATCACCATAGTCTATATTGTTCTCAAAGATCTAGCTAAAAATTCAATTCCTCTAAGATAGGCTCTAATAGAAAATACAAACATTTATCTAGAAGTATATTCAAGACAAACTTTTTAATAGACTCAAAAAGTTGGGGATCAGTTTATTCCTGAATGTCTTTGATAATAGTGACATTCAAGTCAGCAAAAAAGTGTGTTGGGTGTAAGGTGGTGTGGCTACCTAGGTTTTTCACACCTCACTGATCCAATGTAAAGAGGACAAGGGGATGCAGGTAAATGAGAGAATATGGTAATACTACCAATGCAGAACATTAAATGGCTGCACAATATCTTATTAAACCTATAAATTTATTCTTCACTCTAATTATTAGAGCACAAAATTCACTTCATCTAGCTTAGGGAGCACCCACAAGTGTAAGAGTACAGTCTTTTCCTGGCTACATTTGTAAATTTATTAATATTGAATAGTCTCAGTATGAACTAAATTATCAAAACTGATATAAAATTCTTTCATTGCTGTGTTATAAAGTAAAACAAAAGAGCATTATACCTATAGCACCCAAGTTTTGAAGTTCTAAACCAATTGTTGTACATCCCTACACCCAAGTAAGCTTAAGACACCTATTTCCTTTTGGTTGATTTTAAATGCACATACTCAACTCCCAATCCAGAGACCCTTAGCTTCCATTGAACATTATGATAAAAATAGTCGCTGCTACTATATAATGAGAACCACCAAACTTCCATCTGTTATTTTGCAAAAGACCATTTTTTGCCATATAACAAAACATAACTTCAACTTGGTTTGTAGAAGAACTAGATAAAATGCTAGCAGCAATAGCACCAACATTGTCACAAGTAGGATAAAGCCTCTTTCACAATCTAACACTTCCTTTTTCAAAGCTCTTGAGCTTATAAGGCTGCCATGCTCTTGAAATTGAACTTTCACTACTGTGGTCAAGTTGGATTTCTTCAACCAATCATTTAGCCTAGCTTTTCTGGTAGAGTAAGGTGTAAAAGTTCCCACCCCTACTTTTTTCTCATTCCCCTCTTCTCATTCAGCCTAGCTTTCCTCTTTCCTGGCAGAGTAAGGTGTAAAAATTCCCACCCCCGCTTTTTTCTCATTTCTCTTTTTTGAGGTAAAAGTAGAATCAAAATACACAATTTAGAGTTCCAAGGCCAAAATGTATTTTTTTTCCACTATCTCATTTCTTTAATACTATGAAGTTAATTTATAATAAAATCAAAGCATCTCCACTAATGGTGCGTGCTCAAAATCAGCTAAAGGTAAAGAAGGGATAAAATCAACATTTTTCTGACTTAAAGCTTTGTTTTATTTCCCTATTTATAATGATCAAATTTGTCTCTAGTCCATGTTTTAATGAATATTTTTAACAACAGGGACCCATGGTTTAGGGATTTCCAAGCAAATGATGGGTCCACCAACCAAAAAACATTGCCAGGACCCAACTGATGAAAGCTTATGGGCATGATCAAATAATATTGACAACAATTATCCCGAGAGTAAGAGAGAGCACATTACAGTTATGAAACTCCATTCTTACTCTCCAATATGATGTCAAAAAATGGCACACTCTTAGTGGTGGGATCATTGGAAATATGTCAGTTGTGTTTATAAGTCTTTTGCTAGTTAATGGAGAACAAGTCAGGAAAGGAAAAGGAGATATAATAGGTCCTTAGGCTTTTGAAGCATTCTTATCTTTTTGGAAAAAATAATCTTGGGAAACGCAATGTTGTAGTCTTCTTTCAATTGCGTGCTTTGATCTGGGAAATTCACAGGTTTGATACACGTTATGGCCAAGGGAGTGATCATACTATTCTTGGTTGATTATTTTGTGAATATGTCTCAGATAGATCTTTCCTCATGTAATATTTCCAGAAAGTGTAAAATCTGAGTTTCTTTGCAGTTTTTGTTTAAGAAAAAAGAAACAAATAAGTTATAATGTGTTACAAATAATCTAAAAAATCCGCTTACTTGCGGCATAAAATACACTTACAACAGAATTAAAAATCCAAATATCAGACCCTACTTGCTTGATATCTAGCAGAAAATTAAAACGCTATTATAAACATTCTGAATTTGTTCCTAGAATGAAATATTATAAATGTTAATTGGACAATTTTTACCCCAAAAATAACTGATTACAACAGTGGATCATGCTAGAAAAAGTTGCAAGTGGGATGACAACAAATGAAACATTCATCACCATAGTCTGTATTGTTCTCAAAGATCTAGCTAAAAATTCAATTCCTCTAAGACAGGCTGTAATAGAAAATACAAACATTTATCTAGAAGTATATTCAAGACAAACTCTTTAACGACTCTTTAAGAGAGAAATAAATGGAAATCTTGAGAAAGATGAAAAGCAAGTAAAGGAAGGGGATGTATCTCAAAAGAAACACAAAAGATCACCAAATACAAACCAACAAACAGTTAAATGCAACACATGTGATAAGGTATTCATCACTCAGGATAGTTTTGAATCACATGTTGCTGGGAAATACAGAGCAAACCCCTCCTGGGGTCGCAGCTCCCACAGGGCCATGAATAATATGCATGTAGTTGATTTGTATTTATCGCAGGCCTCTAAAATGTGAGAGAGCTCCATATCTTAGGTCATTTCATTTTATTGTATTTTATTTATTTTATTTTGAAACCACAGCATCTAACATATACATGTACATGTCCATTCACTTACATGGTTTGCTCTGAGATCTAACTAAATGTCTCTTCCTTCTCTGCAGGAATCACATACCAGGGTTGACTAAAACACAAGCTTCCTAATATATGCAAGCCATAGTACATGCTAAATACAATGGGGGTTGGATGCTACAAGCAAGGTTATAGTCACACATACCATTCCTATTTGAAACCCCAGGATTATAACAAGGGGCTGATTGTATACATGAATCAGGATACCCAGTGAGATGGGGGTTGCTTTGTAAGTAGTCAACTAAAGAAATAAAGAGATTGTTGATTTTTCTTTTTCTTTTTCCTATTATACATTATGTTATCTAAGAGAAATAGTAAAATTATTTAAACCATCATAGGGATGCAAGGAAGAATTATGATGTGCCCAGTTTACACAACAGTCCAATGAATTAGCAAAATCCAACTTATTATTCCTTTTTATCCCTCATACAATAGTGTGTAGCAACAACTAACAAGTTAAAAAAAAAACTCACTATTATTTCTTGTTTGTATCTTTATCCTAACAATATGTAACTTACAGATTAACGTGTACATAAATTGGAATCCATAAGAATGAAATAAAATGCTTCTATGCATGGTGTGATAAAATACTTTAATAGTAGATAGGTAACTTCAGATTCTTTTCTTTTCCATTGTTTTACAACATACATGTGATAGTTTTGAATCACATGTTGTTGGTAAATACAGAGCAAAAGAAGTGACAATTTTGATATAAAGGCAAAGACAGAGCTTAAAGATCAACAGCAGATGAAAGGAGTAGACATGTCATCCAAGAAACATAAAATTTCAACAAATTTGAGTAGCTTCAGCAAGAAAGAATGTAAGAGAATAAACCCAAATGCTAAAGCCAATCAGCAAAAGATGCCTCTAGCTAAAATCTTCAATGCTGGAGAGAGCCTGTGAAAAGCAACATCAAATATAAAACATTCTTGCTTTAAGGAAAGTTACCTATACTAATGAATAAAAGAGCACTGGAGAAAGCCTGCACATCCAAACAAAAGAACACTGCAAAGCCCAAGCCCTCTATTAATGCCTACAATTGTCTTCCAATCATCTGTGATTTTCTTGTAGAGGGTAAACAAAAAATAATGCTTATTCAAAAAATTGTGGAGAACACAATGGAACGAAAGCTTTTCTTTTAAAGAGCACAATGGCAGTGAGGTTTAGGATTTTTTTGCATGGAAATCTAATGGCGGTGCTGTTAATAGGGCGTGTGAACTACAGACTTGAAGTGCAGTTTTGAAGTGGTGGCGGTGAAGTGCAGTGTTGAAGTGCAGTATCAATATTCCTATGCCCTGTCTCAGGCATGAGTTTTTCCTCTCCAGCAAAATCCCGGCTCCCTGTCTCAGGCGTGAGACTTTTCCAGTGGAAAACCCACAATAAAGAGCCTATCGGCTAATAATCATTATTGATAGAGTAAGCTTGGAGTCTTAGATCATGTTACACTCAAGAAGGTGACACCCACATGACTGGTCCGAGGAAATCAGTGGAAAGTACACGGGTATTGGGGAATCTTTGATCTTTAGTTCCTTAATTTTCCTTGTGGCACCTATTCTTAATAGACAAATCTGGATTCATTCCCAATCCATTTACATTTAATTAAGCGAAGAAGCATTATCGCTTAAAAAAAACTGTAACAAGAAATCCACAACCACACAATTCTAATATAATGATTATCTTTCAATACTTTAACTCTTAACCAAAAAAAATATCAAATCAAACTCACACTCCCAATACAAACAAATTAAAAAAAATAAAAAATAAAATAATTAAAAAAACCACGAACAACTCAATTTGGAGAATATTAAACTAACCATATTATGTACCTTTAATCTAAGATCCTCAACCCCTTGGTAGTTTCAAAATATAATTGACATTAAATCTCAGGATTTGTATTTCATTGATGAACCTTCGTAGCTTCTCCAGATGGTGTGAGACGGTGAACAAACTCCTAAGGCTACCTTGGACTAAGGGGATTACCCTCGCAGGCACTTCAATAGATCCCTTGTGGGCTGGCAACTCATTTTCCTCCGACAAGGTATCAGTTTTGTGGATGAAGATGTCTCAGAGAATGTCTATGGATGAAGTGGCACTCTGAGCACCCTTTTCTTCGGCCGACTACATCGCCATCTTATGATTGTCCTGTTTTATCTTTTTGGTATACAAGCATTTAATTGAACCCGTTCATTTCTCAATACTTAATAATGCTATTGTAAGGGGGAATAAAGTAATAGGAAAACACAACAAAATGAATTAAATTAATTATGCAAATATGTTTACAAAACCAGTACAGTTAGAAACATTGAAGTGGTGTTTGACTTCTCTTAACTTGTAGAAAAGGTGATGAATGGACATGGGCAAGTATCAGGGAAATGGTTGTCAAGGTGGAGATTGTTGGATATGACAACGATAAATTAGAAATAAAATGGAGTTTTATTTTTGGAAAAGATAAAGGAAATAAAGAAAAGAAAATCAAAACAAAAATAAAATAAAAATAAAGTTGGTTTTTTCTATGTTTAAGATAGATTGAAGATATTATATATATCTTACTATTTTGAAGGCTAAATCATATTGTAATAAATTGTAATTCAAGAGCAGAGCTGTGTGAAGGTTGTAATCAATTTTTCTAAGCAATAAGAATACCGATACTTTTCCCCATGGATGTTTCCTTGGCATATTGTTAAGGTTTTGGCTATAGGAAAATTCATCATCAGCAATTCACCGATGGAAAATTTACCGCGGAAAATTCATCATCAGCAATTCACCGATGGAAAATTTACCGCGAGCAATTCACCGATGGAAAATTTACTGTTAGCAATTCACCGTGACGGAAAATTCACCGCCAAGTAAAATTCACTGCTAGCAATTTGTCGCTTGGAAAATTAACTGCATTAATATTTTTTAATATTTATTTTGAAAACTTTGATTTTATTAAAAATATTAATGTGGTTAAATTTGTGGAATTGCCGCCCAAAGTTTTATCATGTAAATTTGTGTCTTGTTTCTTCTTTTGTTATTCCATTTTATTATCTTTTGTATTTCTTTACATCTAACTTATGCTGTAATTAGCCGATAGGCTATTATGGGTGGGAAATCCCACCGGGATCGTCTGCTGTCTGACGCCGACATTCTTCGACGGACGGGATATGAGAGACATGGATGGAGGTAATTTACTCCATTCCATTCCACAGCAGGGGACAATATGCAGTTAATGAGCATGGCATCCAATTTTCCTGAGCCATTCCCATTTCGGAATGCATGGGGAAGAGGTCTACAACTACATCCCAGATTAACTATGCAGGGGAGTCAAGAGGTCATTGTTCAGGAGAAAATTGCAAAGAGGTGGGTGTGTGAACTGAATGCCCTCTGCTATCAGTGAATAAAGGAATTTATGGCGGTTGGTGTGTCGATTTTCCTTGATGATTTTAAGTTCTGTAGGATTGGCTTTTAAAAACGACCATATTAAATGAAACCAAGGAGGTATGAAAATGAGAGCGGTTTGGTGGCTTGGAAACGGAAGGAAATGAGAAAAAAAATAATACAACTATTCAGAGAGTTTTTGATGAATAGGTTATTTGTAATCTGGAATGAGGCGTAACTTGGAGGGTGGAAAAAGGATGACCTTTCTGATCGTATATGTGTAGATCATGTGGAAAATATCACAGAAGAAGACGAATGCATTTTGCTAAGTGAACAGGAGAAAGCACGGAAAGAAAAGGAGCAAACAAAAAAATCGTTCAAACCTTAGATGATTGCACACTTGTAATTCCAGAATATTTCTGAAAGTGAAGCCATTAAGCTATGACATTGCCTATGCTTCCACATTCTGTATACCTGTCTACCAGAACATAGAAGATTACTGGGTTGTGGGACCTCTGTTTTGTTACCTGTCTACCAGAAAATAGAAGATTACATATTGATTTTTATGGAGACTCCATCAGGCATTAAGGTGCGTAGAGCAAATCCTGATTATTGGGTTGTGGGAATAACCGAGATTATATGCATCTTACACTTTGTATGGATTTTTGCATTGGCATTCAAAATCCTTTGATACCTCGTGTTGGTTTTGTTGGACTTTTGTTTTGTCACCTGGATAAATAAAATCCACAAAAGCATATAGCTCTACAACATCTGACATAATTCCTTAGCCCTTATGATTTGATAAATGATCCTACCCTGTTGCAAAGCTCCCATTTTGGCGCAGGCAGAGGGTATGCTGAAAAAGGTTGTGGAATTTGGCTTTACAGCTGCCCAACTGCATTTGCTTGAAAATTTCTAAGACCCTTCAAACAAATCTATCTTGCTTAAATATCTTGCAATACTTGCATTCCATGAGATCATATTCCTTCGAAGAATTCTATCAAACAACTCATACGCCTTGTTTATGCGCCCACATTTGTTGCGTACATGTCTTCCAGCGAAATTGCAGCTACAACATCTGCCAAATGTAGTTAAGTCTGGAGTTACACCTGCCAAATGTATTTGCTTGAAAGTTTCTAAAGCCTCTGCGTAATTGCAGCTAGTGAGGTAGTTAAGTTTGGTGTTACACCTGCCAAATGTATTTGCTTGAAAGTTTCTAAAGCCTTTTATTTAACAAATCCATTTTTGTTTATATCTTGCAATTTTTGCACTCCATGAGACCACGTTTCTAGGAGGCAATCTATCAAATGGTTCTCGTGCCTTGTCTGTGTTAACCATTCTGCATATACGTTTACCAAGGATAGACCCACTAATATGTCTAAGTTGCTTCATTTCTTTTTTATTTTCTTTACTTGTTGGGTGTTCATACCTACGCCCTCATTCTTGGCATGGGCGGATAGGATGTTGGCATAGGTTACAAAAAAAAAATCACTTTACACCGGACAATTGCATCTACTTGAACGTTCTGAATCCTTAACCATAGTTTTCTCTCTTTTTCCTTCAAATAAATTCCTAACTGTGCAAGTATCTGCTCTGTTTTATTTGTGGTTGTAATTGGACTTGAGGAGATCATCTCCACCAATGTAGAAGCTCAATCCCTACTTTATTTATATAAATAATAATATTTTTTTTTCCAATTATTCTTAATCGAAATTTTTCCTACAGTGTAATGAATTGTATGTCTATTATTTAAAAAAAAAAAATATGGGTTGCATGTGAACTATGGAGATTTCCTTGGGTTGCAATTTTGCATACTAGTGAATCATAGAGAGTTGTTTGGAAGCATTCTTCTTTTTACTATTTCAGCGGTATAAAATAAGAAGCATAGGTAGACATGTGCTATTAAAAAAAATTGAGTCTCAATCAATCTATATATATACTGGATTTACAAGAATTGAGATTTTCTCGATTTTCTCAATGAACATGTACAAAGAACTACAAAGAACCTCGAGCCGTGTTGCAATATAAGCTAGAAAGTAGAATTATTCACAATTTGATATCATTCAAGAGAGAGTTTTGTGTCTATCTTCTTTATTAAATTGTGTGCATCAGTTTTGTTATGGTTGTGTTGATACAAGATGGCATTCACAATTATGTCCAACTTAAACATATTTTTTAAATTATTCTTTGATAGGCATCCATACCCTTCTTCCATTCTCCAATGTAAGTGTAGGCATGCAGGATGATGTTCAAATTTTAATTGAAGGCTTTTAAAGCCTTTACAACAAACCTATTGCGAACATATTCAACTACCAAGGCATTTCCTTAAGCCACATTACGTCAACTATTTAGTCAAACCATTCACATGCCTAGGCTTTCACAGTTTGCATACAGGTTACCTTAAGAGTTTGAGGAGAGAGATAGAACTTAATCTAACTCTTCCAGCAACAAAATTTACCCAAGTATGCATAATTCAAAATGAAAAGTCATGCACAAGAACGTGAATTGTCTAACAAGTTTTTCTCTTACTTATAAGGAAATTGAAGGCAGACATAAAACCCATGAATTGTTTAATAAAAGTCTCTAAGACGACAACACACAAGCAATTAATTCACCTAAAATGATTATTCTCAGCTGCAGGAGTGGATAAAACACAAAAAACCTCATCGTTAACCACCAACAATTGTATTATACATAACCAATCTCTTGAGTTAGTGGTTTTGATGTGTCATAAAATAGCTTTTGTATTTTAAAAATATTTTCCTTCAATATGCATTTTTCGATTATGTTACATTCGGTTACAAGGTATATCACTAACCAGCAACAAATGTACTTAATCCAATCGACCTTTTAAGTTACAGGTCTTCTTTCATTGTTCAAAAAATATTATGTTGTAAAACCATTTAGCATAGCATACCGATTTAAATTAAGTTCCATTTGTTCATATTCAAATCTTCTCGCACCTCATCATCTATTGACTTTTGCTATGAATAGTTAGTCTTAAGAAAAGCAATTTACATTTTCTTGTGATTTTTTTCCGTGCCCTTCAATATATTGCCGGAGTATATCTTGCTATCGGCGTAACCATTGCACCTCGTTGGGGTGCAAGCACTAGTTATTTAAGTTTGTGGGTTTTACACTTCTACTACCACAACATAACATACTCAATTATAATAGTTCTAACTTTACGTCTGACTTTACAATCTGACCGTGGGCCCTACTGCAAATCTAACAAATATAATTTTGTCCATTTCCTTTCCAATTTGTAAATAGCACATAACTAACTATGAACTCTGCTGCGCGCAGTTACTTACCATTTATTGCTTTCAAATTTATTTTTAAAAACATTTTAAATTGAAAAGCAAAAGTTTAAATAGAATAATAATCTCCCGGCAATGAAAGAGTGATTGGTTAATACATACAGCCCAAAAAAATACCATGGATCAAAACAGCTTACAAAACCAAACGCATATTGGAGAGATTCAAAAACACCACTGATAGTGGTTAGTTATGACTTCAATTTTCAATGCTGTTCCCAAACATATATTATCGCTCAAAACAACTTATAAAACCAAACGAATATTGAACACAGGTAATCACACCACTGATAGTGGTCAGCAGTGATTTAAAATTTCAAGTTTCAGCAGACTGCAAGTGGAAAGACCCCTATAACAAGGGCAGAAACAAGTATGAAGACCAAAGCAGTGAAGACAAGCTTTTGCATTCCAGTGGAATACAGACGTCTTAGCAGGTAAAGAAGAGCAAAGAGTGTGACAGTGGAAAAGAAAGCAGAGAGTGTGGAAGGAATCCACCAAATCGGACACTTGCTTCTGTTTTCATTGCCAGAAAGGAATGCATTGAGGAGCGCAGCTTGCATCGTGACGTCTAATGCCAATATCACGCACGCAAGTTTCCAACATTTAATGACAGAAGCATTCTCCTTGCCTGCACCACGAAATCATTGTATAAGTAGAAGCAAGAAACATTGAAATTATAATATACGTAATGCAAGCAATAGATATAGAGAAGAAACATACCAGCGGACCGTTGTGCTTCCATGTCCCCTTGAATGTGGGAGGCAAAGTGATGCCTGAACAAACAAGGCTGCAGTAAATTGAGTCTATATGGCAAAGTAGCTCAAAACTTAAAATTCAACATACACAACAGCAGTTTTGACCCGCCTGCGGTGGCGACTCTATCATATTCCCATATATCCTTGAATGTGGAAGGAAAATTTCTGAATGAAAATGTCTAAAGGGAATTGGGTATATACAGCAAAGTGATAATATACAGCTGTACATCTCTTTTACTAAATTCCTTTTCCTATGACTCTACTGTAGCTGTGGGTACCAAACGACATAAAAAGTTTTAAACGAAATCTCAGTCCTTATTGGCACAGAAATTTCTGAATGACAGAAATTTCTAAAAGGACAGAAATTTCTAAATGCTAGAACCCTTACTAATCAACTTATCAGGCTTATTTACTAGTGTTTGTAGATCCGTCGAAGGCAAAGCAGGTCAGACGAATACGGTGGATCTAATCAATTAAAATATATGCTCATACTAAACATTTGACGCCACCCACAAATACAAAAATTGAAGCAAGATCTAGCTAAAAACCGAAGCTAACAAAAGCAATCACACAAACCTTATCCAGATTTACCCTATAACAAACCAACAGCTGAAAGTAAAAAACAAACAGATGAAGAGACGCGAAGCGCTTACCTGAGGCAAAAACAGGAAGAATCTCCCCTGACCTGAGCAGATAGCAAGAAAACAGCGTAGATGAAACGAGCTCTGCAAGAGAAGGCAGAAAGCAGGGCAACCACTTGTTTTGCGAGCATTGTTTAAATAGGAGAGTAGCTGAAATCTGTGGAGCCCAGCTCCCACCGACTCCATAAATAAAGAGCAGCTCTCATCTTTCCACACCAGAGATAGATTTAAATAATGAGAAGAGTAAAAGCGCAGTCGAGACCTCCACGTGGAAGTCTCGACTGCGCTTTTACTCTCCTCATTATTTAAATCCATCTCTGGTCAAAATCAAAGCTGCGCGTTCGACTTCAAACGAACTTTGTGGGCTCTAGATATTAGAAAGCACAGCTCTCATTGGTTTATCTTGTGCACATTTTAAGGAGGTCAAAACTGTCCCACGTGATTTTTTTTGAATAATTATTCTATATTTCTATTAGAAACTTTAAGTTAAAAATGGCCGTACTGACGTCAGTTGGAGAGGAATAGCGTGCTTGCTAATTTGTTCACATGTATCCCTTACGGCACGGTCCCATGGAGGGGGGCTTCCTAAAAATCCGGGGCAGAATCTGCTTAGAATCTGCTTAAATTTTTAACAGAATTTTTTAAGCTGGTGGTCCCATCAATATTTTGAAACTTCAAAATTGAAGCACACTGGTGGGGGAGTGGTGGTGGGATGGTGGTGGAATGCCCTAATTGTGAATAAAAAATTAATAAATAAACATTATTTCCCTCCAAAAGTGGCAGGAAGTACATTTAAGCAGGTGGGGCAATTTCTAGCCCCACCCCATTTCCACCAGCTGAAATTTTCAGCCACCTGCTTATTTGGGTTGAAAAAGATTCTATTTAATCCTGTAGTAGATCTTTTTTTTGCCATGAGACCACCTGCTTCCGTGAAAATAGGAGCCCAAGCCCCCCCATGGGACCGTAGGGTTAGTGATGATGTTATGGGTAGTAGGATACCACATGTATCCTTTAACTCGAGACCACCATAATCAACAAAATAAACTTCTTTGATCCAAGGAACAACTTAGAATGTTGATCTTTAGAAATAAAAGCATATGCATCACAAAAAAAATTATATTTGAGTAATCACAACAATCACCTATTCATACCTCTTTAGGAATCTTATAGTATATTGTAATTAATGGTGAAATTGATTTATCAGATAGCAAGATGTAGAGATTGCTTGTTCCCATAATTTGTGCTACAACTTGACATTAATGAGCATGGTCCTTGAAATATCTAGACCAGTTTTGTTCATGTGTTCAACAACACCATTTTTTTGAGGAGTGTAAACTATGATTTTATGCCTCTTAGTTCCAAATTCCTTACAATTCTTTTCAAATTAAAAATATGTGAACTCACCTCCATTATCTATTCTTAGACACTTGATTGATATGTTGATACTCTATCCAACCAAAAATCTAAACTATTTGAAAATACTAAACACATCGGCTTTACTTTTAAGAATATAGGCCCACAGCTTTTTGTAGAAATCATCTATAAATGTCACAAAGTATGATTTCCCTCCAAAAGAAACTATAAGGGATGGTCCCCAAATATTTGAATGAATATAATCTAAAGTACACTTGTATGACTACATACAGTTTTAAAATTATAACTAAACTACTTCCCAAAGACACAATAATTACAAAAATCCAAATTTAAAGATTTTAAATTTGGAAGTAACTTATGAGTTGTCAATACCTTGAACCCTTTCTTGCTCATATGACTTATTTTTTATATCATAAATGATTAGATTCATTTTATTCCTTATATACGACCACTACTTCATTTATTTCAATACTCCATTCTAGCTTGTAATGATTCCCAATATTTGTAGCCTTCATGATCACCAAATTTCCTTTGACACTTTTAGTTTTTGAAATATAGAAAATGTAGGTAGGTTCACAAAAAAATGAAAACTAATAATGCACTCACTTCTCAAACATCATGCTCTCATAACACTTGTAATGAAATTACTTATAACATGGATATAATACAAAACACATTATAACAATTTATAATAGTGTAATGACAGAAAAAGGTCCCCCTAACTTGGCCTTGATTTAATGTTGTAATGTGTCTAACATATTCACATTAGGTCTTGGGCCCTTGTGAACTAAATGAGCTTATTGGTGCCTTGTTTGAAGTGTTGTAAAGTGTTGTAACACACTTTCACACTTTTCTAGGATTGTCATTAATAATTGGGCTTTTGTATGCTTTAATTGGCCCTATTTTGCATCCACAAGCCTCATTTAATGCATCTTTTTGAGGATAATCCCGACACAAATCAATACCCAATCATAATTTAGGTGTTTCAGGCTTGAATGGCCCAGATTTAGTGATTTGGGACTCATTCGCCACTTTGGACGAATGAGTCCCACCTATATTTTTTGGTTCTGAGTCTAGTTTCACACCTTTCTAAGCATTTTAAAAAATGGTCCCACAAATTAGGCTTGGTGGGACTCATTTTCCACCTTGGCCGAATGAGTCCCATGTGACCCAAAATCAAAATTAATTCAAATTCTTCGTAGGATATTATCCTCCTAGATCTAATGTTAGCTTGTAGTGTTGTAATTTCAGGATTTCTTGCATAATTTTAAAGTATATTTAATACAAGTTTCTTTCACTCATTTTATCCTAACAAGCAATCAAGTGATCCCAAGCATTTAAGTGTTCATCCTTGTTGCAAGTTTGAGTTCACAAGAGCATTCAAGATCATTCAAGAGTAGATTATCAAGCATTTTAGAGTAGCATTCAAGCATCAATCATCAAGTCAAGGACTTCATGCATCATGTTTATTTTTAAGCTAATAATTGTAGGGTTTTATGATTCAAGCAAGCATTTCATTCAAGATCTATCACCTTCAAGCAAGATTCAAGATCTACATCCATTGGAGCTATCTCACACATGTTTACATCATCTTATTGATAGGGTTTGGTGAGTTGCAACATCATATTTTGATCATGAATTCATCATTCTCCATTATTGTAAATCATTTTATTTCAAAGTTTGATTACCAAAATGGGGTTTGACCAAGGCAAACCCCTATCCACTAACCCAACAAGATTTTTCCCTCTCCTTTATGTGTGATTTGTAGGTCTAGGTTGTAGATTTCCTAAGGAGCAAGATTGGAGAAAAGTTGTCAAAGTTGTCATCAAGCCTTGGAGAACATTGGAGAACACCTATAGATTGTAAATCAAGGTTTCAGATCCGAAAATTAATTCGAAAAGGCATAGCAGACAGAGAAGAGCATGATCAAACTTTGAAGCTTCAAAAATCCCTAACTGGATTGAGTCGCCACTTCTGGCAAATGAGTCCCAATTTCAATAAAAATTCATTTTTTTGCAAATTCAGATACCCATTTGGCAGATTCCTATTCCTGCACAGAAACCCAAATTTTGGACTGATTCGCCCAACTTGGTGAATGAGTCCCACCTAGCATTAAAGTCAAATTTTCCAATGTTTCAGACCTCCATCCAGCCATTTCCAGGTTTCCAAGTGCACATAGTCCTTTCTATACCTTTTTGTTCTATTTCATTTGTATTTCTAGGTTAAATTTTTGCATTTTAATTTCCATTGCATTAGTCTTTCCAAGTTCTTACTTGGTGGTGAACCCCTCATTATTTTTTATTTAGCCACTAGGACAACCCTATTGCAAGATCTCTTTCTCCTTTGCATTGAGATCTCTAGGGACCTTACCCTTGAATGAAATTGGAAAGTGGGTGTGCTCTATTTCCTAAAACCATATGATAACACCATACCACTTTTTCATCATTTCAAATAGTAAGCTGATTCAAGAGGTAAAGATCCAAAGTCCTCAACAAGAATACAATTCATAATATGATGATAATAAAATAGCCAACTCCTCCTATGTGTATCATTTGAAATCCATAGATTCCACCCAAGATGGCCTAACTACTTATATAAGACTATATCAATGATCACATATCTTAGTTCAGGCTTATTCTAGAAACAAGTTTTCTACATATATCCCTATGCACACACTATAAGCTAAAGGTGCTATTCCAAATTTGTTAAGTGAGCATAATCTTCAAGCTTGCAATCAATAATTAGAGTAAGAATAGTTGGCCATTTTTATCAAAACCTTCAATCTAATACTCTACAGTAGTAGTAATAATAATATTTCTTATGTGAGCATCATTAGAGACACCATATTTAGCATATTGGACCATTTGAGGATTAAAATGATAGCTTCTTTGTAAGGGAATGTGAAGATGTGGATGAGACCCTAGCACACAATCAACTCTAAAAATGTAAAATCCAAATGATGCTAGAGGAATCTAGGTTTAATATAAAATTAAAAAACAATAAGAGATCTATTTATAAACAAATCAACAAATAATGCATAAGGGAATCCAAGCCCTAATCAATTCCTAAATGAAATGTATACACTAAAAAACTAGATATAAAATTGTAAAAATGAAACTAAACCCTAAGATGAAAATTGTAGGTTGTGAGAAAGTTGGGTTAGTACAAAATGTGCACCTTACATAAATATCAAGGCTAATTAAATAGCTAAATAAATTATCTCAACATTTAACCTACATAAATGAGTTGGGACTAAAAATAACAAATAATGAAGTAAATATATAAAAAAATTTAAAAATATTTGAAGCTTAGCTAGATTTTGAAGGTGGGGCAATGCTACAGTTAATGCTAGGAATAAATTTGTCACTAATACATTTTTAAGAATTGTGTAGATGTTATAATATGCAAATTAATTACGTTTCACTCTAATTTAGAACTATGCCTACAAAATTGATCTCTATGAGTGCAATTTAAAAGATTTGGTGAATGAACCTAAAAATGTGCCTACATGAATGTACACATAGAAAATTGATTCTTGGACAACACTCACATTGGTCTTGTAATATAAAATTTAAAAAGAATTGTTGGTGTTTACAAGAACCTTTGGAAAATATGTTGAATTGTGATGGTCATGTTCTCCTTAGTAAAATCACTAAAATGTCACATTTAGTGGTTTTGAAACAACATTTGAGGGTAATAAGAAAGAGTGGAGTGGGCTTAGGATGATGTCACATATAGATAATTTAGAATGGATTCCTCTTTAAGTTGTTTGATCTAGGTGTTATTTTCATGCTCCAACATTCCTAAACAATTTTTGAATCAATGAACAAATTTATTTAAACACATCTTAACACACAAATCAACACAAACATGTGTTGTTGCTAGGCCAACTCACAACAACTAGACTGCAAGAGTGGAAAAGTTTCAATTTTAAAAAGTTCAAGGTTTAGATCCATGATTGTAGAAATGACGAGTAAAGATTATGTCCATAGATAGGGTCCAAGGTAATTAATGGTGGATCTAGGAATTAGTATCAAATCTTTGGAGATGAGTCATGATGAAATCAAGGAATAGTTATTTCATGAGATAAATTCATGTAAGAATATGCTAGACAATATAATCAAAGTGAACCCTAAACACAAGCTCTGCACATTTTACATACATCAAAATATCAATGCATTCCTCTAGACTTTACTATCTATTCTTCGCTCTTAAACACTTGTATCCAACTAAAAGCATTTGTACAAGGCAAGAGAGTCCATGCCAATATGCTTATATATTTAGTGTGTCTCACCAAAATGTATGTATACAAGCCAAATTACTCACAATGTATGCCATGTGTGGAAGGTTGGACAATACACGCCTAGTCTTTGACAAAATAGAGAAACTCAATGTCTTAGCTTGGAATGCCATCAGAAGAGGATATGCATGGAATGGACAAGGAATAGAGTCCCTTGCATTGTATTATAAAATGCAAGACTTAGGTGTAAAACCAAATAATTTCACATACCCATTTGTACTAAAGGCATGTGTTGGTTTATTGAATATGCATGAGGGTATTCATTTTGATGTAATTATGAATATTTTGGAGTCTAATGTTTATGTGGTTGCTACTCTTGTGGATATGTTTAGAAAATGTGGGAGTTTTGATGATGCACATAATGTGTTTGAAAAAATATCCACATGAGATATTGTCTCATGGAATCCAATGATTGTAGGATATGCTCACAAAGGATGTGCTAGTGAGGCCTTGGGGATTTTTTTTGAATATAGGAGGTGGGAGTGAAATTGAATTAGGCATATGTTGTGAGTGTTCATCCAGCTTGTGCAGATTTGGTGCCTCTACAACAAGGTAGGGAGATTCATGATTATGTTATAAGGAATGTGTAATCTAGGGTAAATTTTAGGTTATGTAAAATAGCATAAAAACTAACCATAAACCAACAATAGAGCACAAATAAGCATGAAAACATGAAATATAAAGAAATATCACTATAAAGTCTTCATTCCATCATTGCTTAACCTCCGTTTCCCTTCTCCATTTTTCTTGAAATGTACTTGATGCTGGTGCAGGAGCACCTACCAAAATACAAGCAAATTTTGATGTATTGTTTTTAAATCTATTTGTTTTTGTTGTGCAAGGTCTCAAACACCTTTTAGGATGTGTTTAGGACCTTTTTGGTGCTTAGGATAATTTTTTAATAAGATAGGAATCATTTTTTGGTTGTTTCCTAAGTTTTAGGCAGAAATTGGAAAACACACTGTGTTTTCAAACCGTGTGTTTTTGGTCTTTGGCTCATGCAATGAAACCTAACTATTTCTTGGGCGTGTAAAGGGGATCTCTCGACTTTTGAGAGGGTTGGAAGAGTTGGAACGTGGTAGTTTTGTGGTGAATAATGAAAAAATACCAATTTTTGGCGTGGAACATACAGTTTTCTGTTATTTACTTTTGATACAACAGTCATATGAATTAGATTAAGCTTTTGTTGAGTTGCACATCATGTAGTGAAGCATTTTAAACATTTCTTGTGACATTTCAATTAGTTTCTCCATCGCTTTCTGTTATTGTAAATACTGTGTTCTCCTTGGTTTGTTGTTTTGGACTGGTAAAGTCTAGAAATATGGAGTTCTAGCTGGTTTCCAGACCGTACCAAGTAGTATGGGATCAGTGGAAACAAGAATAGACTCCCTCCCTATATATTATGTACATATAAAAGTCTTTTTGAATGTTGGAAGCATGTTTGAGAACCTTCCCTAGGTGAGCTTGTTGAAGTCCGGTTAGGGAAGGACAGTGACAACTTGTATCTACGTTGCAGGGGTGTTAAATCTTTGTTGTAGCAGTGTGTGCAGTGATTGCAGGGACCTCCATAAAGGTTGTCAAGAAAGTAGAGACCTTGATTGTTCAGTTGGAGAATGGAAAGTGCAAACAGTCCAAGAAAGAGGCAAAGGAAGCCCTAGTTCTTGCAAGAATAGGGTACATAATATGTATGGAAAAAAAATAGTCCAAGAATTCAAAAATCTGTTAGTGCTCAGAATTTGAGCTAGAGTGTTAGAAGGCTGATTGGTTCAACGAGCTGAGAGAAAGGAGTTTTAAGCACTTTTCTAGTTTGAGTAGACCTAATCCTTGTAGCCCTTTCCAAACCCTAAACTAGGGTTTAAGGAAAGCGATTGAAGAATGGAGTTTTGTGCTTGTGCAAGAACCTTCCCTTGACTGTTTTAAAGCCTTGAAAACCCATGCACACCCCTGTATGCAAGTTGGAAGACGATAGAAGTTTATTGGTCTTTATAAGAACTAAGGGCTAGATTGAGTGTATGAGGAAAAGCACCAAGAACTCATTGGTGACAACAAACTGGAAAATAAGCACCAAGAACTATTTAGTAGCAACAAATTGAATTTGATAGCAGGGTTGGCAAGTGACCAGGGGTGCCTAAATACCTTTAGGACCTATAGGTTGATTGGTGGAGTGAGACACCAGACGTTTATCTATTGGAGACCCAGAGCATTGAGATTGTGACTATCTCAATCCAACCTTGTTTCTATCAGATGCCCTCATATTTGACTATGCAATAATAACCTATGACAATGCCTAGCAAAATATTCAAGATAGTTGTCTCACACTAATAGCATGTACTTGCTCTAGATATGCATAAGATGTAGAAATGACAATGATAGAGGTATTTTATAAAAAGAAAGATTTGAATGAAGGGTTGAGATTCAATGCCAATAAGATATGTCAATCAATGGCCAAGAATAAAAGTTGTAGTATGACATAGGGTTAGGGAAAAATTATGGCAATGACAAGAAATGAACGTCTAAGATTGAATTATAAAATAATTCAATCAAGGGTTGAAAATAAATGAGATATCAAGAGATAAGATTGACATGGATAATGAAGTCAGCACAGAAAAAGAGGTTGTAGGAGTAATTTAAATAATTATAAAATTATTTAAATAGAGAGGGAAAATGACTAAGTAAATAATAAAAGCATTATTTAATTATAGAGGACATGTGATAGGTTGAATTTTGAATTAAATAATAATTTTAATTCAAAATAAGAGGGAAATGACAATTAAATAAATAAAATTTATTTAATTTAAATGTTAGGAAAGGCTTAGTGAATAATTAAATAATTAAGATAATTATTTAATTATAGTTGAAAGTGGTAAATAATTAAATAAATAAAATATTTATTTAATCAAGAGAAGAAAATATAAAGCTAGAAATAAATTAATCAAATAATTAAAATTACTTAATTAATAGAGGACTTATGGCATTAAGAAATAATTAAATAATTAAAATTATTTAATTATCAAGGACGAAAGGGGAAGTGATGAATTAGAGTTCACAGGCATAGGACAATTTTTAGTGTCTACATTTTCCCCTCTTTGTTATAATGTATTTTATCACATTATGTCAAAGAAAATTAGTCAAAACATGCCATGGTATAAGCAAGGTGGATCTATGCTCCCTCAGAAAAATTTTGCAAATTTTTGAAAAATTTTAAAAAAAATTGAAATTATTTTGATAAGTCAATTTGATAGTTAGGAGTTCAATGGTGGCAACATAAATAATTTTCAAGGTCATTTGGATAGTCAAATTTAGGTTTAAAGTGGCCAAATAATGCATCCAATACACATTCCTAGTGTAAACCCTAGGAAACCTTATTTGATTTCCTATAAATAGGCATTTGATTAAGTAATTTTCTCATTTATGCATGCCAAAGTTAGAAATTTGGGAGCTTTGAGGAGAAAAAGGCCATGAATATGTCACCCATTTTGCACTCTGCACACCGAGGATATCGCATCCAAACCTTCCTTCGTCCTGAGGGAGCAAGCGACCCGATAAGTACTCCAAACCCACCTTGTCATTTTTTTGTTTTCCTTGTTTTTAGGGCTAGGAAAAATTTAGCAGGCAACTGCAATGAACGTTGTTCATGGCAATTGCGTTCATGGATGTCACAGGTGATTGGGGTTCACCATAGTCACCTCATTAAGATGCAATTGCTAGGGGACAAGGGGAGATCAGTTGCACTGTGGCACAATTGTAAAGTGTGCTTCATTTAATTCTTGTGATGCACGTGCGGGCATGAACAACACAATTGAAAAATTATAATGCATATGTCAGGGGAAATGACACATGTAGAAGGGGAATGATGCAGCTAAATAGGGGTTGACTGTACAATAGACCCTACTGATGCATTAGCTAATGTGTGTGATGCAATTGAATTTTCGTGACGCATATGCAAGAACAAAGACTCGATTGCATTTTGTGACACATGTGCTAAGAAAAATGATCCAACTAATTGCTTAAAATTTTTCCCCAGTTTAGGATAAAATGACTTGTCCTGTATAGGTCTAGTAGGTCTAATTAAGGTTTGGGATTGACATAATGACTTTTCTTTGTGACCATAGGTTGCTCTTCCCCCTATCTACACTTAAGCTCGATATGACTAGTACCTTTTCGACTGCGAGATTAGTTATCCGCCACTGAAAAGTGTAGGTTGATGGAATTAGGATTGTACCACATCACTTATATGCCCATTGTCAAAGCAAATCGAGGGTTTTTGACATCACTTGTGGAGTGATGGCACTCTGAGACTTGTTTGTTTCACTTGTTGACCAAGGAGGCTACTTTGATGTTGTAGGATGTACATATGATACTTTGGCTACCAATGTGAGGGAAGCGGGTGAGATATGATCCCATTTGAGGGTTCCAAGCCATATATGACCACATATATGATCCCATTTGAGGGTTCCAAGCCATATATGACCACTATGATTATGAGGATGTGTTGAAGCTTGGTGTTCAAGGTGATGAAATCAGATGGGAGACTCTTGCAGGGTGATGTGATAGATATGACTACATCTTGTGTGCATTCATTGTCAGTGTTATGATTGCAAACCGCAAGGGACATGGCTTTCTAGTGGGATGGGGAGAGGTGTTAGCAAGCATGATGCAGGATGGGACATTTTATGCATGGGGAACATGGCTATTGGTTATGTTTTTCTTTTAGCTGCATGATATCGCATATCAGAATGGGCAGAGCATGAGTTGTGGGGTGATATTGGTGATGGTGTGGGCATGGGAGCATATTGTAGTGTTTCGTCTAGTGGTGGTGTGTTAGCTAGGAGATGGGATGCCATATGCTTATTTGTATGGAGGTGATATCACTCAAACACATGTCGAGGATACATGATGTTGGAGACATGGTATAGATATACTAGCTAGTTTATCTGGAGGCCATACAAATATTTTTAGTAGGGGACCGATGAGGATCATCACTTACCATGGTGCCAACATGAAATATTTTTGATCAATCATATAGTGCAGTCCCAACACATCATCGAGCAGTATCTACCAGAGTGGGTTAGGAGATAGTTTGGAGAGGTACAGGATGTGCTTTGAGTGACAACTAAGTTCACACGCTCTTCACATGAGGTGCATCCATGGGGAGAGGTGATACTCGTAGTGACTTCAGAGTAGTGGAGAAAAACATAGATGCATTGCAACAAATGTAGTGGGCTTGGAGAGGGGATGTAGCAGATGCAAGGACTACTGCAGAGTATGACACATGGTGGGGGACTCACAAACTAGTTCCATACATAGATCATGGTCAACCAACACTAGTAGAATGCCAAAGTAGTGGCCCACAAGGCCATAGGGGGGATAGAGGATGGAGAGGAGGATGAGGAGATGGAAGGCAAAGTGACAGAGGGAGGGGAGATGATGGAGGAGATGATAGAGGAAGGAGAGGATGAGGTTGGGATAGGAGGAGAAGGATGAGAAGGCAACTGGTGGGGAGGCCATTGTCACTGATTTGCGAGGAGGGTGAGGAGGAGAGGGTGGCAGAAGAGGAGCATCATAAGGAGATGTCAAATTTGGAGGTGGGACACCAAGATGTAGAGATGGAGGAGATCAATATGGTGGAGCATCAGGAGGAGAGATGACAGGAGGAGGACATGGGAGAGTTAGATCAAGTCCTCTGGGAGAGGATTGTTATAGGGTTGATGTGGAGGAGGGATTGGAGGAGGTAGGATTCAAAGAAGGGGATGGTCTAGTTGATCAATGGATAACTAATTTACAAACATGAATAGAGTAGGAATCTACTAGGATCCAAGCACTAGAAGCTGAGGTGGGAGCATTGAGGTCAAAGAGATATGGATTGAGGGTTGAGCAGGATACTCTGTAGACAAAGAGAGACACAACCATGATAATGAGACACGAGGAAAATTAGCAGATGATAGATTTTACTACCACCCTCAGTGGGTCGAGTGTAGATACAACTGCAACACTTCTGAGAGAAAGCAAATGTGAGTAGTGTTATAGAGACTTGTATGAGGCTGAGGTTCCACCAGAGTGTAGGGCACCGAGTGGCTCAATGGCCTTGAGCAACGATAGGTCTTATAGAAGATGATCACATAGTAGGTCTCAAAGCAGCACAGGGGTTTCAGGGCCAACCCAATCAAGGCCATATGTTAGGCCACCTTTAGAGCATAGGTCTTCAAAGTCACCACATTAGTCACCAGGATAAGATGAGGGTAGCTCTGGCTAGAGCATATTATGACATTGTATCTAGATGTTGCATCGAGCCTGTGAGCTCTATCTTTGGGACATATGATATATCATGACATTATATTGTGACACATTTTGAGTGATATATATGATATGATTTTTGGTGGTAGTTTATATCATGTGCAGTCTTATGTGATGCATGCATTATGTTATTCGATGGATGATTATGCTTTTATGTTGTATATGCATTTTTATGGGATTATGTGATGATGCAATATGTTAATGTAATGTTTATGATATGATGTTTACATGATAGATGGATGCATTTGATTCGATGATTATGGACATTATGTGGATGTATTATGATGATTGTCAAAATAATATGCCATGATTATGCAACACAATGTTGTATGTTATACAATGTGATGTATATTTGAATAAAAATGTTGTCATGTATGTTGCAATGTGATAAATGAGAAAAGGGTATGATTATGATGTGATGTAAATGTGATGACATGCTTAATGTGATAATGTAATGCAATTACAATACTGTATGAATGTAATCTATGTTTTTGTATTTTCTCATGCAAATATAGATGACCTAATGTGATGATGCCTATTATGATAATGATATCTAGAATTTCTCCTAACATACTTATGTATGCATGATATTTTGTGTGTCATAAGACACCCTCAAGATGCAAGTACAAGAAATGTTAGCATGGAAGATATTGATGTTAGCATGGCATTATGGAAGGCAACTTAAAAATGTACATTTTGCTATGCAAGGCATTGCATTAATCATGATTTGGTGGTAAAATGAAACAAATGGATGACAAACACCATGGTATGACATAGACCAAGGTGTGTAAGGTCATCCATTTGCAAAACAAGCAATTGTAGACAATGAATGTCCTGACTTATACTAAAGGAAAAGTTGCCCCAGTCTTTTTTCTAAGACAATTCACAAACAATAGTCAAAATAAAGGAGTTATGAGACATCCTCGCCCCTCTAAATCCTTCATGGGACATCCTTGAGAGAGCTAGTAACTCAAAAGAAAAAGAAAAAATATAAGACAATAGCCCAATTGTAGACACCGAAAAAACCTTGATTGATACTATGCATTTGATTCCAATCAACTAACACCATTTCTTCCTAAATCACTTCAAATTCATCAATTAATTAAATAATCAACATTATTTAATTAAATTCATTAAATTCATTAATCAAATAATTAAATTTATTTATTAATTCATCCTTCTTCTAACTAATTATTCATCTTATTTAATTAAATGAAAATAATTTAATTAAATCATCTTTTAATCCTCCCATTTGTTAAAATCAATCAAATCAAATGTCACAATCTCCTAATTCACTCCAATTAATTAATCCTAAATCATCATTATCAATTCCTCCAACTTTTAACTCCTCAAGAGTTAAATTAACACATGGTCAACTAGCCAGGTTGCACATGAAAATAATTTCAATTAATTATTTAATTCATTTATTTTCCCTCACCAAGGCATATTCCAAGGAATATTCCTCTCAACAACCTCTCATTCAATTTCCCTCCAAAGGTTTTAAAAAACCTTTCACATATGCAATAAATTCTCTTATAGCCTTTCAAATCCTCTTACATCCTCTCAAATCTCATTCAATTCCTCTTACACCATGTTCAAACTCTCAACCATCAACATTTACTTCTTTTCCATCCTCCTCCTTTCACACATTTCCCAAAATGTGCTCCAACTTCCTCCAATATAATTGTGACACTTGACACATTCTCATTGGCTCTCATTTTATCCCACATCCACCAATTTTCTCCATTCTTCAACCCTTGGCTTATATAAATAGAGGCATCATTTTCACAATATGAATCCACAACTTAGGGTATTATCATTATAGGCATTTCACTTCAGAGCTTTCACTATTTTCATCATCTTCAAGCACTTTTAGCTAGATTATAGTCATTTTCACACTTGGATTGAATCTTCAATAATCAAGCTTATCAAAGAGAAGGGATTCTTTCCACATCAAAGGAGCACCACTCCACCTATGGGATGGAGGTTTAGCTAGTTTTATTTAGATTACATGCTTTATTTTGTTAAGTTTCTTGTTATTTCATGTTTTTTATTGAATTTGGCTAAGGAATTTTATAGGGAACACTAGATTGTCTTTCTAACATGTTTGACACTTGTTTGTTGACATCTTCTTAGTTTGTGCAGGTTTGGTGTTCACATTTTGGTGCTAGAAGGAGGGCTAGCCATCTTAACTTATTGATTTTTGCTTAAATTTTTTATTTTTTGTAGACATAGGAACACGACACCTCCTTTGTTCACTTGCGAGCCCCTAGAGCATCACTTTTGAAAATAGTGTTTCCTTTGCAAACAGAGTTTCTTTTGTCATCACAGAGTCAGATTTGAGGTCCTTGGTTTAGCGTAGAGCATTGCCTTTATTCATTTACAAGCCTACAGAGCCTTACTTTTGTTTCCTTTTTTTCATTTGCGAGCCCACATAGTGTCACTTTTGAAAATATAGAGTCACCTTTGTAAACAGGGTCGCCTTTTTTTTCTTACTTTTGCACTCCATCTTAAAATGGCCATATCTTTGTCATATTTTGGTCTTTTTTAGAAATTTTTTTTTCAAATAGGGTAGAATTTCATAAGCTATCCAATGGTATAGGTGTTTCTCAACTTTGATAGAGTTAAAATTTTCAAATTTTCACCTAAATTCAAATCACATTGTAACTTGGTCTAAGTTTTAGGGTTTCTATGCTAGATCATTTATTTAACCCTCATATCTTCTTGTTTCTTGATTTCATTTAACATTTGGAGGTTGGATTGCAGGTTTGAAGAGGAGTATGGAGAATTGAAGTGAAATAAAAAAGCATTTTATATTCATTTTAATAGTGTTTTCAAACACTCATGGCGAAATAACCTATCATATATGCTATTTTCCTTTCATGCTTTACCTAGACTACTAGTTTTCAATTGGGCTCTAAAAATTAACCATTGCAATCTTTCTTTTAAAGTTGGCTTAAAAATTGAATGTACAAAATTACTAATCATTGCTATGTTGGGATAAATTTGAACAAAGCAAACTCACATCTACTTTGGTGCTTAAAATGAACTCATCATTGCTTTGGGGTTTAAAAAGAACTTGTGCTTTCATTATCTTGTAATTTTCTTTGCAATTTGTGTTATTCAAATGCCTATGTAGTTCTCTCATGCTTTCTGGAAATCTTGAGAATCACAAGAATTCTAGTGCCATTGGTTGTCTAAAAAATTACCCATACATTTCAATTTGGAGTTAAAATTGAACAATCATGCGAGTGTGAAGGAAAGGCATTATGTGTGTTCCCTCCTAAGTGCTTTAGGCGGTCAAACTACAAATTTATTTCTTCACCATTGTTTGTCTTTAGAGGGCCCGCCTTGGTGGGAAAAAGTACTCAGCCCAAGGGAGCAACCCAAGCAATAATGGGCATAAGTCAAGCTCTTCTGAACCACTATATAAATTTGTGATTGCAAGGAAAGTTTGCAGTCAACAGGAGTGATGCATGATAGCTCTCCCTCAATATCTTTATGATGCGTAAAGCCCATGTTCTAAGGGTTGGGAGACCTCTTGAGGGATTTTATCATAGTATCCCCTGAATTGGATGCCCTTACTACAACCCCTTGTTTAGAAGGCCAAAAATCTTTAAATATTTATTGGTGCAAGAATGATCATTCTGAAGCTGCTTCACATCTGTACTATTTAATAATAGAAATAGAAAAAATCCTTTTGATCTCTGGATCTTTAGGATTTTGATATTTGGTGGTCTCGAGAAGTGTGTTTCGTGGAGGGAAGCCAATGTCACCAAATCTCTAACTGTTCACTTTGTCTAGTGTTTAGAGAAATCCGAGTGGAGACTCAACAAATATTTTCTTTTATATCCTAGGGTTGTACGATTTGCGAGTTAGTCAAACACATTTCTTGAAATCTCAAAACTTGGAAACAAACATTCAACAAGGTCATCAAATTTTAAACCCTTTCAAAAAAGAAAATACCTTTGAAAAGTGCACATATTATTGCTTGTCCCTAGGGATTCTATCCTTAGAGGCTTCTAAATATTTTGGCCTATATCTCAATTTTCTCTCTAAAGTCAACCTAGGGAAACTGTGGCCTCGACTCTTTTATTTTCACATAATGGACCTTGTGGAATGAAGAGGAGCTAAGACATACACATTTAGTTTGGAACTAAAGCAATACAAGTGTACATGGTAAAAAAAAATCATTAATCAAGATTAAAATCAAATTGAACCCCACACATGTGCTTGCCTATCTTTTGGTCATACAATTTCCCATGCAAACATTGGTCTTTTGGTTTGAACTACTCATAGGGTAAGGCATGTTCTTCAATATCTTTTTCTTATAGAAAAAGTTATTCTTAGGTTCATTTAGGATCAAAACCAACACTTCATCCATCCCAAACATTTATCATCTCCATCCCACAAACAACTTTTAGAGCTTTGGAAAAAATCAAAATTCTAGACTTGGGTTAACCCTTAAAACACATAAAAATCACCTTGTTTAGTTGGGAGTGTGAGAATGCATCCTTTCTCATACCTCTAGTTAAATTATCACCCCTTTGAACAAGTTCATCCTAAGGTCACATCCAACATCTTGGGATTCACAAGTTCATTCTCCAATCAAAACAGTCAAAATAAAAAAGTCTAGCATTGATCCAAAGTTGCTAAAATTTCAACACCCACACCATTCACCCCTTTCATCCTTCATCTCATCATTGGTCCTAAATTCCTTAGAGGTCAACAAGGTCAAAACACAAGAAAAACATGGTGTATACACCTAAAAATGGTTTAGAGAATATAATTAGTTAAATATGAATGATTTAATTAATTAATCCTAAATTCATCTACTTAGTAAATAAATAGAAATATTTATTTATATTAAGTTCACTATTAATTCTTCTATTTTATCATATTATTTTCCTCTTAATTAAATAAATAAAAATCAAATACTTTGTTTTATTTAACTATTATCATTATTCCTTTTATACTTTATCCACTAATTCTATCTTAAATTAAATACACAACTTCAAATAAGTTGGTATTATTTAATTATCTTATCATATTTCTTCTTAATTAAATAAATATATCCTAAAGTTTTATTTAATTATCATATTCCTCTTTATTAAATTATCAAATATCAAATTTTTTTTATTTAATTAAATCTTCCTAATTTGCTAAAATTGAATAAATAAAAAATATTCAAATAAAGGCATGAATCAATATTCCTCTATTCACTCACCAATAAAATATATCTTTTAAATTTAATTAATGCAACTGGCATTCACGGGAAAAGCCTCGGGGACAAACGTGCAGGCAATCTTGTCAATCTTCTTCCTCTAATCTTCCGTATCATATTTCCTGGTGTTTTCATGGGGAAGAACAATCCCTATGATTAGCTCCAACCTTTCAATCTCTTACCATTCAAATCTCCAGATTGAATCTCAACCTTTATTGTGCTGCCTTTACAATGCAAATGTACTGCCATAAATCTATGAATACAACATCTTTTCATAGGAAATGATCCCTAAATATTTGAGAAAACTTACTCTGCAACATTCATAGAAATCATATCAATAGCAATAGCAATAGCAATATCATTAGCATCAATTATCATTTAGTATTACAACATCAATAGATTTCACATCACGACAACATCATAGTTTCTTTTTATTGTAGTTTTCATCCATCAGGTTTCATTTAGAGTAGCATCATAGTTTTAAGTTTCATTATCAATCATCACAATCACATCAATTAGCATCATTCCATTCTCTAAATCTAGGCATTTTAATAGTCACAGTACTTTATCAAATCTGAGAGCCTTTCTGTGACTCATAAATCTTTGGAGATAGGAGACAATGAGACACTTTCAAGCTTTTTTGTGTTTTAAATTAGTTTAATTCATGTTTAATTTTGATATAATGTTTCATTAAGAGGTGTATTTAACTGTATTTAGTTTACCTTTTCCACACTTACATTCTGGCGCCCACCATGGGGCCTAACCCCATGTTTTTAACAAAATTTTCTAAAAAGATTTCGTATAGGAATCTGGCATAACTCTTTTAGCATGATCAGAAGATTCTGCAGCGCTTCTAAGCCAAACTATAGTGCTTCATCTCATTATAGTGATTCTAACAAAAACTATAGCGCTTTGGAGGACTATTTTAGCGCTTCGATTGAAAGACTTTCAACACAATTCGACTGTCAAATTTCAAAGTTGTTTTAGTGCATCTAACGATTTCCATAGCAGTTCTGAAGGATTTTACAGCTTCAACCACTTTCTATAGCACTTTTCAGCATTTCCACAGTGCTTTGGAACATTTCTATAGCGCTTTTAATCTTTGTTATAGCACTTTTGTAAATCGTTAGCTAGATCTGACGAGACTGCGACCAGTAACTTCATTTCTTCAGTTGGTTCAAAAGCTATCAATCCTAGGATAGTCACTTTTTCAATTTGGTTTAAAATTTATCAATCTAGGGTGGTCACCAAACATTTCAAATTGAGATTAAAAATGAACACCATGTCTTTTTGTGAAGCAACATCTTCACATTAGATAGAAAATTGTCATTTGGGCTCTAAAAATTGAACAAGTTAATTTCTATGTTTGTAGGGTTGATAGGCATATGCTCTACCCTTAACTGGGTGATCCAAAAAGATAGAATTATCCTTTATTTATGAATTTTCAAAGCTTTATTACATCCTTTAGAAGGCCTATCATATTGGGAAAAAGTACTCACCCTACGAGAATGACCTAAGTGGGTAACAACCAAAGCTAGGTTTTCCACCCCAATCTAAAATTTAAAGCGAATCTGGGGAAACCCACCTTTTCCAGAAGTGTGCATGATAACCATCCCCAAAATCTTTGTTCTAAAGGTTGGGAGGTCTCCTAAGGGAGTTTATCACTTGCCGCTTTGAACGGAAACCCTTTCTAAAAACCTATTGTAGTATCTAGCCGAGTCAATAACCAAACATTGTAATACTCGTAGTGCAAGGGGAGGGAAAAATTTTCCCCCAAGACACTCACCATATAATTTCCAAGGACTATTTACTTAGGGGATTGAGAAATCTAACCTTGAGTACCCACTTGGAAAAGACAAAACATGGGTGCCCTCTAGGGGGTGACACGACTGTGTGAGTCGATGCAATTTTAAGCTATGGGTTGTTGAGTCTAACAATGACCTTTTTGACTATTAAGAGTGAGTCTGTCTGAAGTGCTTTATTGTTATCAAACCAATGAAAATAGGACCATGCGTGGTTCTTTTGAACATACACTATCTATTTAGGTTAGGCTCTTAAAAATAGCTATCTACATTTGATTGTTGTGTATTTCAAAATCAAACTGAGAATATATGATTAGAGATTGGAAAACCACTAAATTTTTCAGAAAATATCTTGCCAAGAGAATTAGAAAACCCAAGACATCACTTAGTTACAGACATCTTTTTCAAAGAATACATTTTTTGTATCAGAATAGGAAGATTTTGCTTCATCATAGAACATTCCTCCATAGGTTTCATGATTTCACTAGAGGTTACACTGATGATTATGTTGTAGAACCCTTGAATTCACAAGTCTATATTCAGAGAAGATCTCTTTCACATGAACCTAACCATAGTCAATGTATTCATCAATCCTCCAACCAAAACTTGCCATAGAATACTCCACAAGACCTGATCAATTCTTGCAATAGACGAATCTTGGAAACATTAGGTTTGTCCCCCAAAATACCAAAAGTTACAACACACCGTATGAACATTTGGTGACCTACAACTCCTATTCAACAACTAGGCCTTACAACACCTATTATACAACCTAGCCTTACTCACATTGAAAGTGCTCAAACTGACATTATCAGTAGTTTAAGAACATTTGTTTCTAGGAAAACACAACACCCCATCAATTTCTCACAATATCCATCACCTTGAACAAAGAAGAAGAAAAGGAAAACATAGCAGTAGGAAGACCCATGTTATTACCTCCTACCTAGCAATAGATAGTGAATGACATTACAATAAAGTGTTGAAAACATCACACAACATACCTTATGACCATTTGGCAACCTACAACTCCCATTCACCAACATGGGCTAACCACACCAATATTTCAGCCTGGTAATGTACACATTGAAGGTACCCAAACTGACATCATCAATAGCTTGAGAACTTTCATTTTTTAGAAGAATGAAACACCCCATCAATTTCTCACAACATCCATAGTCTTAGACAAAGAAGAAGAGAAAGTAGACATAGCAGCTGCAAGACCTGTGTTACCACCCCCTGCTTGGCAGTAAACAAAATGGTACCTCTGCCCTTTGTTTTAGTGCCACTTCCATTTGTTTCAACACTTCTTCCCTTTGTTTTGGTGCTTTTGCCATCTATTTCAGCACTTCTGTCGTCTATTTTAGCACTTCTGCCATCTGTTTCAGCACTTCTGTCATTTGTTTTAGCGCTTCTACCATATAGTATAGCGTTTATGTTAGCTTCAAACATTACCAGTATTCACCAGACTTGTAGCACATCAGTGATCTGTTTTAGCACTTTTTCCAAGTTTGACAATGCTTTGACCAAATCTTTTAGTGCTTCTACCCTCTTTTTAAATGTTTCTACCCTTTGTTTCAATGCTTCTACCCTTTGTTTCAGTGTTTCTACCCTCTATTTCATCGCTTCTACCCTCTGTATTGGTGCTTCATCAAATCCAAAAAAAAAATCTAGAAACCTCTCAAAAACATTTGTCAGATTTGTTGCCATCAGAAACATGGGTTTTTACCAGTCAGAAACATTTTACAGTTTAAATAGAGTCTTAAGAACCACCAAAACAAAGTAGGTTTTTACAAGTCAAATTGTTTTCAAACATAAAACCTAGATCTTACAAAACACTAAGTGTCTTTTACCAACACAAAATCTAGATTATTGAGTCAAGTTTCCTCATTAGGATTCTAACATTCCACCATCACGAAACAAAAAACTCAAGAAATCAAATTTTTGAACTTAGCCTCATCAATAAAATACATTATTCTATTTGGTTTTGTTAAAATCAAATTGGAATTGATCACAACACAAAAGATCCAAGTTTAGTGATAAAAACCAAAAATTTGTATGCCAATCTTGACAAGGTTGCAAAGACAAAAACTCAGAGAAAAGGAAATTGAACATCCAAACATGAATGAAGAAAACCCTTTTTTCTGATTTCAACAACAAGATACCAACAAAATAACACAAGAAGATATACAACATGCCCAACAGGATCCAAGTTTTCATAAATTCATGGAAAAGGTCTTGGAATAAGACATGGAGAACTATCTCTTGATGTTAGTGGAATTGGGCACAAAACTACCAAAGGATTTTGAAACGAATCAATTGAAAGAAACACCAAGAACAAATGAAACAGAACAACCCAACACATAGGATATAAATCAAGTGGTTGCTTTAACAACAAAAATGCAAAATTTGTAGGAACAGATTCAAAATATTCAAACAAGAGCCACAAAGAAATACTTATTGAAGGACATTTTTCCTTACCCTTTTCATTCATGTGTGGATATGATACCCTTCCCAAGGTATTGTTAGTTTCCTAAATATGACAAATATAATGGAAAATCAAACTGATTGACCATGTATGGGAATTCAAAACAATGAGCCTCGAATTTGCACAAGAAGATACATACCTCACGAAGTTATTTACTAGGAGTTTGGGAGCCCATTGTATGGAATGGTTCTCCAAATTGCAACTAGGGATTCGATCTTTCGAAGAACTGGTCAATAAATTCATTTCTCAATTCTCCTTCAACATAACTCATGATGTGACCTTAAAATATTTGTATAACCTGAAATAGGAAAAAGGGGAGACATTCTTGTCATTCTTACAATGTTGGAGAAAATTGTTTGCTAGATATCCTCAATCTATACCTGAAGAGAAGATTGAACTATTTATCGACAATTTAAATGGGGATATGAGTTATAGACTCGAACTACAATGTCCCCCAACCTTCGAAAAAGTAATTGAGAATGGGATTAAAATCGAAGAAGCCCTAGTCAAACGAGGAGTGATTAAGCACTACAGTGAAACATTCAACAACATAAATCACTATGGAAACAACGACAAGCCAAAAATTTGGTAGAAAAATAAAAATATTGGAAGCAATGAAGCTACACCTAACAATACAAAACCAATATTTAATTTGACAACATCAACTGTCAAAGAAAATCAAAATGAAAAATTGAATAACAATCAAAACACTACTCAAAACAATAACATCAACAATGGAGAATCTCGACCGTCATATCAAAGACAATCCAACCGATGAAGATTCACCCCATTAGGACAAATGTTGGAATCCACAATGAGAAAGCTCATTGCAAATAGACTTATAACATTACCAAAAGCACGAAATTGGGAGCCAAAGGTGAAACCATCTTGGTGGAACGATGTGGATTATTGCAACTTTCATAAGATTAAGGGACATAAAAAAAATGATTGTATGCAATTAAAACATTTGATACAGGACTTAATTGAAGCAAAGAAGGTGTTTGTCAAAGGGAATTAGGCAAACAATGATCACACAACATTTACCAATCCATTACCCAACTACGAAAAAGGAGAGTCCTCTTCAAGTGGTAAAGGAAAAAGTATAAACTATGTCTATGACACCACCATTATTTTCCTTTCGAAGGTTGAGAAAAATGACATTGATAATCAAACAAATGACACAAACATCAATGACATTGAATCCTTGAACATGACACCAAGCACAAACACATTTGACAATAAAATCAATGTCCTAAAGATTAGGGAAACACAAGACCATCAACAAGTCAATATCACAAGGGGGCAGTCCAAAGTAATATTGAAAGGAATTTCCTCCAAAAACACTACTCCCCCAACACATTAATACAACATCGTAGACCAATTACAAAAAATACATGCACAAATATCTATTCTAGAACTTCTCAAAATTTCACCATCACATAAAAAAGTTCTGGAACAAGCTCTAGTAGCTACAACGGTCCCCAATAATTTGGATCTTTGTCAATTCCAAGCCATGGTGGGACATCTTACCACACGACATTGTCTATCATTCTCTGAACAAGATGATGTGTCTTTAAATCACCCACATAATGCAACCTTGCGTATAGAAGTTCTAATTCATAAACATCCCATCAAGTGTGTCTTAATATATGGAGGAGTTGGGTTTAATATTTGTACTTTGAAACTAATTCATGCATTAGGCTATTCCAACAATGCCATTGACACCAGAAGGAAAATAACAATAAAGGAATATGATGAAGATGAAAAGTCTTCCAAAGGGCTGATTGTACTTCCTATTCAAGTAGGACTGATTGTCAAAAAAATTGTTTGTTAGATGTTGGAAAAGGATCTAACATACAACATTCTATTGGGTTGTCCATGGATCCATGAAATGCAAGTGGTACCTTCAACATACCATCAATGTCTAAAATTTCCAGTAAATGGATAGGAGGTCACCATATCTACTAACAACAATAATCCACAAACTTCTAACATTTTGAAATCCAACCAGGATACTATAGTACCCCACAACAAAGAAGTCAACACCTCCACTTTATCTAGTGGTGAAAGACAAAAAAATTTCATATCTAAATGGGTTGAGAAGAAGGATCAGGTAAAGGAAACAACTATGGCAGACACAACTATATCAAACATGGAAGGTCCTATGAATAAATTATCACAACAATTTTCAGACAAGGTTCAGTTAAAAGACAGAGGCTTAGGAGAATATTCCCTTGAATAATCTTTGTGTCTATCAAAATTGCTACCGTCACCAAAATATATGGACAACCAATATCAAACATACTAAGTTCATCACAACCCATCACAACTCTAAATGATAGGTTTATAAAAGCAGGTACCCTTGAAGATGAGTCAGAGGATAAAGCCATTCTAAATTGGCTATATAAGGATGAAGAAGCCTCGACTTCAGCAAATATCAACATCAAAATATATCAGTATGGAAAAGGGAAAGCTAATTTACAAAAAATGGGCTATGATGGACAAGGACCAATTGGCAAGAGAAAGGATGGTCTTATTGAACCTATTCATCCTCGAACACTGCAACCTAAAGATAAAATAGGATTAGGTTACATAGGTGGAGCAAAAGAGGACAAAACTTAGAAAGTGATAGAAAGAATTCTATAAATGAGAGATGGTTCTGACACAGATTCCAACGAGTATGAATGAGATCATCTATCTACTACATCCTATATTGACAAAAAAATTGATGTTATCCAAGTGTAGACACCCTTATGAGAGGAGGGACAAAGTTTGGGAAATAGACCATTTATGGTGGGATAAAAAAATATCGATGACTCAAGCAAGGACGATCAAACATCGAGTGAGATAGACAACTTGGAGGTAAATACTATCATAGACCTCAACCTTCCTACTGATAACTTTGACCACCTAGCCATCAAAACACTTAAAACTGTCAACTTTATTCAACCTGATGACTCATTACCCTTAAGACATCCCGAATTTATTGATTGGGAACCCACCGAACCTATTCATTTACCAGTCTTCTCCAATGATGATGCCATCATCAACTATCTTTGCAGTGAATAACCTGATACAAATTCTATCTGTAACATTCATAATGATGCTTTAAAACATGAGGGTGTCAAATCTTCCAGTTGCAAAAATGAAAACAAGAAAAATAAATCTAATGGTGAAAACCTTTCTAAGGCAGTATTAGATTTTGAAAAAGAAAAAATAAAGAACGTATCCAATAGTGAAAACCTTTATGAGGCACTAAAGGATGGAAAATTTGACACCCTCCTAGAGCATTACCATGACAGGTCATCGGTATTGGTATAACCAACATAGTCTATTAATTTGGGAATAACTGAAAAGACAATGATTTTGCATCTGGCAGCGTCTATGATAGAACAAGAGAAGCCTGCTTTCACTAAATTCTTTGAGGAGCGACATGTAAATTTTTCTTGGTCTTATTCTGACATGCCAGGATTGGATCCAGATCTCATGATGCATCATCTGTCTCTACCACACAAAATCAAACCAGTCAATTTTTTTTAAGAAAGATGCATCCCCACATCACCCTGATGGTTAAAGAAAAACTAAAGAAGTTATTGGATGCAGGATTTATCAGGTCCATAGATTATGCAGAATGGATCTCAAACATTATGCCAATATCCAAACCTGATAATAGCATCAGAATATGTATGGATTTCAGGGATTTAAACAAGGCATGCCCAAAGGATGATTTTTCGTTTACCCAACATTGATATAATTGTTGATCTAACGACAGGAAATGCCATGTTATCTTTAATGGATGGCTTCTTAGGATATAACCAAATAAATATAGCACCTAAAGATCAAGAAAAGACAACATTCACTTGTCCTTTGGGTACATTCTATTGAATGTCATGTCTTTTGAATTGAAAAATATAGGTGCGACATATTAGCAGGTGATGACCACTATTTTCCATGACATGATGCATACTTTCATGGAAGATTATGTGGATGAAATCTTAGAAAAATCATACACAAGGGAAGGAAATCTAGAAATTCTAGATAAAATCTTTACTAGGTTGGAAAATTTCAATGTCAGGTTGAACCCAAAGAAATGTGTGTTTGGGGTAACATCAACAAAACTCCTTGGTTGCATAGTATCAGAAAAAGGTATTGAAGTGGACCCAGCTAAGGTTAAATCAATAATGGAGATGCCACTACAAAAAAACATCAGTCAATTATCATCCCTACAAGGTAGGTTGCAATCCATCAGGAGATTTATCTCCCAGCTGGCAGACAAGAGTCACCCATTCAATCATCTACTTCATAAAAATGTTTTATTTAAGTGGGATCATGATTGTGAAACAAATTTTAACAAGATAAAGAATTACTTGATGTCACCTCCAATACTCATGCCGCCTATGACAGAGAGACCATTGATACTATATATCACAACAACTAAAATATCTTTAGGAGCTTTATTGGCACAAGAGGATTCTGTAGGAAAATAACAAGCTTTCTACTACATCAGCAAGACTCTCAATCAATATGAAATAAATTACACATCCATAGAAAAGGCTTGTTTAGCAGTAGTCTTTGCAACCCAACAGTTGCGACACTACATGTTAACTCATACAGTCAGGCTAATAGAAAAAATAGACCCATTGAAATATCTACTCAGTAAAGCCACTCTAATAGGGAGATTGGAAAAATGGGTCATGATCTTGAGTGAGTTTGACATCCAATATGTCGATCAAAAATCAATCAAAGGATAGGTAATAGTAGATCAACTAGTTGAAGCTCCATTATAGGATCATCATCCAATGCACATTGAATTTCCAGATGCAGACAATTTAAATATCACGACACAACAATGGAGGCTCTATTTTGACAAATCATACACACAAAGAGGGTCTAGTGCAGGAATTTTATTTGTCACACTTCAGGGACACACCATCCCAAGATCCTATAGGTTAATGTTTCCATGCACCAATAATATTGTTGAGTATGAAGCATTGATTATAGGCATCAAAGTAGCTATTGAATGGAAAATCATAGAAATACAAGTATATGGAGACTTACAACTTGTCATCTACCAGGTAAATCATGATTATTAGACAAAAGATGAAAAGCTCATTCCATATAATAAAATGATGGATGATCTGAAAAAATACTTCATCGACATCAATTTTGAGCAAACACGAAGGATAGAGAACAAAGTTGCAGATGCCATGGTGACAATTGCTTCCCTCTTGCAATTACTAGAAAAGAAAGATCGTTATGAGTTTATGGTAGAACAAGTATCTAACCTTGCATATGAAAATCTTAACTCACGGACCATATGTCAAATAACTGACACTCAAACCTCACAATATGGAGAAACCTAGATACTTACCTAAAGGATAATATCCTTCCCCCTAATCTATCTAGAAACCAAAAGCGCAACTTTATCTGTCAATCTGTGAGACATACATTAATTGTTGATATCCTATACCATTGAGGTCTAGATGGTACACTCCTTCGGTGCCTAGAACATCACGAATCTGAAACATCCTTACAAGAGGTACATGAAGGTATTTGTGGAACACATTAATGTGGGATGACCCTAGCTAATAAAATCCTTCGTTTGGGATATTACTTGCCAAATATGGAAAGGGATTCTTATCAATTTGTTAAAAAAATGTCAGAAATGCCAGATTCATGGTAATCTAAATGATGCGCTAGCAGAAGAGTTACAACTTTTCACATCAACATGGCCCTTTTGTCAGTGGGGATTGGACTTGGTAGGAAAAATAAATCCTTCTTCATCTAATGGGCACAAGTTCATCATCACTGCAATAGAGTATTTTACAAAATGGATAAGAGCAGTACCTTTAACAACTCACTAGAAATCATATCTCATCTTTTATACTCAACTATCTCATCTGTCGGTATGAGGTACCCCAATCCATTGTCATGGAAAATGGTAAGCCTTTTAAAAGCCAGGAGTCCAAGAATTATGTGAAAAATTTCATATCCAACATTGTTTCTCAACGTCATACTATCCATAGGGAAATGGCCAAGCACAGTGCTCAAACAAGATAATTCTAAAAATACTAAATTAAACAGTAAACGATGTTGGATGTGATTAACATGTTTAGCTAAATCATGCACTATGGGCCTACATAACCAACATTAGAACACCAACAGGAGCTACACCATATGCCTTGGTGTATGGATTAGAGGCCATCATACCTATTGAGGTAGAAATACCATCACTCTGTGTGTCACTAAAGGGTATCATTACAGATGAGGATTACCGAGTCTCTAGACTACAGGAACTGGAATTACTGGATGAATATTGTCAGCAAGTTGTCAATCATTTAAAGGCCTACCAGCAAACAATGTCAAAGAGCTATAATCATAGGGTAAAACCTAGAGTCTTTCAAGTTGGAGACTTAGTCCTAAAGGAAAACCCTAGGAATCAGCAGGATAGAGAAAAGAAAGGAAAGTTTAAACCTAACTAGCTAGGTCCCTTTGTAATCATATCACTGTATGGATTAGGAGCATATCAATTGTCTACACCAGAAGGGGATCTGTTTGATGAACCTATCAACAGTATCCATCTCATAAATTTCTATACCTAAATCACCTAATGAATTAATTAGCTTTTGAAAATGGTTACCTTGATGAAAACCTGGCAAGCAGGCATCCTGGTGATAAAGAAATACAAAAAAAAAAAGAAGAAAAAAATATCAAAAAAATCAAAAAGACCAAAAAGTGTAATAAAAACATATGGTGGAAACCTAGAAACATGCACTATCTGTGATTCAAATCAGCTTTTTCATCTATTTGGACACATGTCATGCTCTTCATTTTCACCACCATTCTGCATCCATTATCATATCATTACAAGTGCTCATATCTCACCATGGCTTGGGGGAAAAAGCCTAAAATCACTAGGGGCAATAAACATAAAACTTAGTGAAATATCTAGACAAACAATAGTGGGTCAAATACAACAAAAACAAAAATAATGATTGAAACACAATCCAACATAAAACATCAATCACCATCAGAAACAAATCAAAAATCCAGTACACATCAGAAAATACAAAAACACATTTAAAAAGGTCAATATCGAAAATCCAAAAACATGAGTCTATGTCAGTCGAACTACGTGGTCTCTATGTGTATAACATAGGCCCTGAGGCCCCTAGGATAGGTCTTTAGGATTAGATCTTTGCTCAAAAATCTCAAAAATTATAAAAACATCATAAAATCAGGATGGATGATATAATCTGAACAATGATTGAATACTATAAGGAAATGTGAGATATGTTGTACTTTTGATCATTATTATCATTTCTTTGGAGAAACTCGATGATGTATTGAATTAGAGAAGCAAGGAGAATGATATTTTTCTTTATCTGTTGCTTGTGAAGTAGTCATAATTACTGTGTGAATTGTCGCTGGAAGTGATCTACAAAGTATCATGGATGACATTCTAATTTGTTGATGGTGTTTTTATGCACTTCTCAACACAGGCAGTGCATAGGCGCACTACCTCTCTTGAAAGACAATCTCCCACAATCGAATTGCAGAACACTATCCCAAGGTCTCTCGGATGTCAGGTCATGACAGTGCTTAGATACCTCAGTAGTATGATGTGATTTGCTAGAATCACAAGGCGGTCTTACAGAAAATACAAAGTGTGGACACAAAGCATGAAGTTGGATCTTGAAATGGAGTTCTTAGGATAAAAGCTATTATGAGTTGGCTGTAGGTTCAAGTAGCAATCTTGAACTCCATCTAGTCATTGGATTTGGCTTTACAATGTGCAATGAACCTTAAGCATAGGTCGGTGACTAAAAAAAAAGGAAAAAGGGCGAAGGAAGGGAAAAGTTCCTAAGTCTGAAGCTTGCTATGAATAGTGACAATGGAGTTCCTGCAATGGACAATTCTTCTAAACAATGTCCCACTTAACCAGGGATTTCACAGTATCATGGAAATTGTGCTATCTTCTAAGGGCTGTAGATATTTCATCCTTCATCCACCACATACATGCATGAATCAAAGATAAAGATTTAGGGCAGCTTTACAATCAAGTCCAGACTAACTTTGCACAGCTATCTACCTTCAGCAAACAGCAAAGAGTATGGACTAAGGGATCATCAACAAGGCAGGAATTTTCACAATCACCCAATAGCATTCCTAAGATTTATCCAAATAAAGTAAACAGCTAACTAAATAGCCATAAGATCTAAGCTAAACATATGAAATTGGAGAATGAATCAAGTAACATGAGAGAACTCAAGAAAATACACCAAGTCAATGACATTTCTTATAAATTTCTGCAGCATGCCTTTACAACAACTCAACTCCCTGGTACAAGCTATGATTGGCTGGGTGATGGTGTCTAGGTCATCGACCTCTTGTTCGTCTTAGTCAATTGATGGTATCGGCAGGTTAGCAACCGCAGGGTACCTCAGGTGCATAATGGTGGACTCGTTCTCCTCGACCTGGTCCGGCACCGGGAATGGTTGCACTCTTCTTAGGAATAGCACCGTCATGCGCATGTAGTGCCTGGCGAGGACTTCTTTATCGTCCTTGCAGTTGCCCCAGAAATCTTCAATGTGGTATTGGTGGGCATATGCCGGCCCTAGTTCCTTCCTTACATGGCCATGTGGATCCATCCACGGACGGGCAGTGTACCAGTCGAAATTGTAATCTTTGAGCTCCTTCTCAGAATTACTGGCGCATTGAGAAGTCTGCAATCGGTACAGGCCCTGGTCGAGGGTCATGGGGTAGGAAATCCCCGCTATGTGCTTATTGCTGAAGATGGCTTGGATGTGCTGGAGCTGTCGAGAAAGCTCCAGGAGGATGATCCTGTCATTTAGGTACCGCGGCAATCTATTCGGCCATTCTGTGAAACCCTGGGCCCGAATGTAGGTGAACTTGGGAACTAGATGAACAGAAAGGCATATTCCTTTAGGAGAGCCCGGACGCTGTGGAAGACCCTCCTCTCGAAGTCCCAGGCGATCAATCTGATGATGTGGCCTATGAAGGTGTCATTGACTCTGCAGTACTCCTTCTTGAAATTACGGTATTGGAGCTACGGGTATTTGTCATAGGCCTTAAGCCCTCATTTTTGCCCTTGATCGGGTGCTATAAATAGGCCGCTGTATTGTCTATGATCCGCCAGGGAGTAGACGAGGTAGGAGGTCATGTAAAATTTGGAAGTCTTTTTTACATTAATGAACTACTCATGAAAGCAGTCGCTAATGATGCCTCCCCAGTAGAAGGAGACCTTGGTCATGACGTCCTCATTCCCCCGCAGAATCTGCTCAATAAAATAGGCCATCCACTCCTGGAAATAAGCTATCATTGGGAGACCTCTGACCCTGCTCAACAAGGTTACCAAGTCGTGGTAATCTTCATGGAAATCACTGTGGAAGAGTTCGTGGGGAACTTTCGCAGCACTGCCCCATTTTTCCTTAAGCCAATAGAGGTTAATTGACTTCTTGCACCCTGAAGGGTTGGCATCCCACACCGCCTGGCATTCGTCCAATGTGGGGACCTCCATTTGTTGGAACGTGGGAATGTGGAATGTCTTGGTGATTCCTTCTGGAGACATGTCTGCAAGGATGTTCCCTTCCTTGTCCACAATCGTTCTGGTGTCTGTTTGATAGGCTTCTCAGCAGGCCATCACTAGTTCGGGTGCCACCAGAGAGGGAGGGAAGCCGGTGGCCTTGGCAATTCCGCTTTGCCGTATTAACCTGGCGTTCTTCGTGGTCGGGTTGACTCAGACCCTTTGAGTGAATTCATCAATATTCACTTAGCCAATATTGGTATCTGAAATCTCCTTCCAGTCAGTTGTAACCTTCGAGTGGAGTGGCTAGCCCTGGAACTGAAACTTCATTTGATCCTTGTCTTCTTTTCCCCAAGGGGTCCTCCCTGATTTCTTGCCCTTGTCCTTCTCGGCAGAGGCCCCTGAAGTTCCTGCAGCCGATTCCATAAATTCTGCAAGCAAGGGCAAAGTCAGCGCAGTAAAACATCAAAAGTGTTCATGTTAGCCCATATTTCAAAATAACATCTAAATAATCGATCAAGTACATCATAAATCCTATCTCTAAATGTTATCGATCTTCATTTCAGGGCATTTGGGCAATCCGGTCCCGAAGGGCCGGACTTCCCTGGCAGGAATTCTGTCTGGAAGGGAAAACAAAGCCAAAAGCTCCCGGAGACCCTTCTTGGCCAAATTTCAATGTATTAGGAGGCCCATGATGGAGAAGAGCAAAATTTGGGAGGTGGGTCGAAGTCGGATTCCAATTTGGAGATCATTTGGATGGCTTTAAGGGGCATCAGAGGCTCTAAGCCGGGAAGCCGCAAGGAGACGACCGTTGGAGACGGCAGACAGTGGGCAGAAATCCGGAGGCGAAAGTCCGAAGCCCGGGACCTGGATGGTAAAAGGCGGTCGATGTGTGCTTATTGTTCAGGCTTGGCGTCTTTTGGCGTGGCGAGGCCCGGTGACCGGGAAGACGTGACGCGCCGTCCGCCGTGAGATTTTCGTTGATTTAAACGGTGGTGGCGAGGAGCGGACCGGGGCTCGGAGGGCGGGAAGCTGGCAGGGATCCGCCGTCGAGGACGACGGAACCGTCATGGAGTTCCAGGAATGGAACTCCGGACTACTGGGCCCGAATGGTCCCACGGCCACAAGGATTCTCGGTAAGATTATGCGGCAAATGGAGGCCTGGGTTCTGGCAACCGGGCAGACGGGGTGAAGATTCCGTCGGGAGGAGACCCACAGACTTCCATAAACAGAAGTCCAGGATCCGGGGCCCGGGGATGCGAAAGGTGGCCAATGCTAAAGTACACACCCACGGCGGAGAGGAAGGCGGGGTTCGGGGGCTGGGTGGCATTGGGGACTTCGCCGAAAGGCTCCGCCTTTTTGAAAGGCGGAAAATAGGGCACAGAGGCCAGATATCCGGGGCCCGAAGGCAGGAATGATGCACCGACATGATATCACCCCAGTTAACAGCGAGGGTCAGGACGGAGGCCAGGGCGCGGGAAACCGTGGCACGAATTCTGTTGGAGACGGCAAAAATAGCGCGAAACTCCGTGGATGGAACCCCGGGGTCCAGAGTCTGAGGCAACAAAAGGACACCTGATGAATCTTAAAGCTTAGACGGCAATGGAAATTCTGGGGCCCGGAGGCCGGGAGGTAGGAGCAGGTTCGTAGTTCAGTCGTGGCGAAGTTTAAAAGGAAGCCCGGGCAGGGAAACCCGAGGGACCGGGCCCGGCGGGGAGGATTGCCGTCTCGGCGGGAGTTTAAAGTTGGAACCGGACGGCGAAGGCGGGTCTCGGGTCCAAAGCAAGGGATTGTCCTACGCGAAGAACAGCCACGGCACGGGAAAGCTCTGAATCGGCGGCGAGGGCATCTCATAAGTTTTGCCGATTTTCCAAGATGTGGGTTATGAGCGCAATTTGGTTTTCTATCAGTTTATGCTCTCCTATCAATTTTTTCATTTGACCAAATCATTGAAAATCATGAAAAGACGTACGGGAGGGCGAGGGGATGGCCTACCTCGAATACGCTAAGTGTCGAGACGTGGGATCTACCGAGGGTTGACGGAGTGAAGCTAACGGTGAAGATCGCGATGCAAACGAAGGCGGTGGGCTCCAGTTGATCGCTTGTGCAATTCGTCCAATCCGGATTATGAAAATGACTTTGGCGGGTTGGGCATTTTATTCCCCAACCGCCATTAATATCCGCATTAAATTCCCATACAGCCGCGGGAAAAGGTTGGTGGGTTTGAAAATAGGTCGGCGGCGGGGGCGGGAGCTCCGGAACCCGACGGCCGGGAAGACGTGGCGCAACGGCCGCCGTAAGAGTTTCGCGCTGAACGGGCGACGATGTTGGCGAGAGGTTCGGGCCCCGGAGTTCGGGGAGCCGGAAGGATTCCACCGCCTAAATATTTTCGTGTTGGAGGCGATGGCGAGGAGTGTCCCGGGGCCCGGAGGGCGGGAAGCCAGAAGGGATCCGCCATCCTGGATGGCGGAACCGTCACGGAGTTCCAGGAACGGAACTTCAGACTACCGGGCCCGGAAAGGTCACACGGGAGGCAGGGACAAACAAAACACCGGCGGAAAAAATGAAGGCGGGGCCTGAGGAGTGGGAGGCCGCCAGAGGCTCGCCGTCGCGGACGGCGATCCCAGGATGGAAGTCCGGAGGCGGAATTCCGGGGACCGGGGCCCGAAGGGGCAGGTGCTGCCCCAAACATTTGCATAAGTATCAGGGGGCGGACGGCAGGGCGGAGCCCGAGGGGCGGAAAGACGCCCGAAGAACGCCGCAGAGGATGACCTTCACAAAGGGGAAGCCCGAACAGAGAACCCCGGACGCCCGGGCCCAGAGGGGCCCAGGGCCGTTTTAGGGCCAAAATGCTAGAGGGATTCCCCGAGGCCTCGGAAGGCGGCAGAACCAAAAGTGGACGCATGATCGATTTATGATGAAACCTTGGAGCAACATCGACTATGCGGAACATCAAAAAAAGAGGGGCACGCAAAATGAGGCAGCCCCAAAAGACTCGACGAGGCGAAAGAAAAGAGGGTCCCCGTTCCGAACGGGGCGTGTGTGCTAAGGGCACAACAAATGGCGACTCCGCTGAAGAACGCTCCGGAGCGTTCTAGGGATAAATATTCATTCAGGGCCCAGAATCTCTGGTTTCGTAGACCAGGAGTGGCTTCCAAAGGTGAATCTGGGAGGACAAGATCCTTAATCAGATCAGCTTACCGAGTGTCTCAAAAGTGTGTGTGTAATGAGTTCATTCCATTCTTTGGGATAGTGACCAGGGTTACCAATTCAACCAAGTGAGCTACATAAATCGCCTAACACCAAAAGTAACCTGGACATTGCCCCGCTGCTAGTCAGGCGTCCATAGCCCCAACGAAGTTGTCGCTACAATCTCATGGATATTGCTCTACTGCCGGCCGGGCATCCATAGCCCCGGTAGAGTTATCCAAACACCCATACGGTCATTTATTTCCCTTTTTCAGAATTCCTTTTCTCTTTTGCCTTGATATTCCACTTTTTTTTTACCATTTAGTTTGACCGGGTAAGCATCGAAGCCTACAATGGGTTTGAGGCTGCAGTGGTCACTGGAGCAGGCTTGAGATTTTTCACTCACTAGGGTGTCATAACAACCATAGTATGGTCCTTCAGAAATTATTATTATGTAATTTGTGCGAGATCCGAGATGCGGGTAAGAAGATCCAGCTAAGGGTCAAATTCTGAGCAGAGTTCAAACAAGGAAATCATTCGCGGACAGCTTTTCAAAGACCGATAGTCTAGAGTGAGTGTTTAGCCAAAGAACACAAAGAGCAGCCAGCAAAGTGAACCGCTTATCAAGCAAGCACGGCCACCGCAAAGGAGCGGGAAACATCTTTTGAAACAAAATTGCTAGGAGGGAGAAAACAAAAAAAAATGACGCAACCAAATGCAGACAAGCAAGAAAGCAACTACCCTAACCTATGTACAAGTATTTACAACGAAGAGCTCGAAGGAGCTCAAGCTTGGAAGTAATGCTTCAGGTGCTGCCTGTTGACTGGCAACGGGACATTCTCACTAGTTAAGGTCTTTAGGCGGAAGGCATTATCGCCCAAAATTTTAGCTATTTGAAAGGGGCCAAGCCAAAGCTTGTCGAATTTGTTGTGTCCCCCTTTCCTCTCATGGGCCTTGTCCCAATACAGGACCAGATCTACAATTCTAAAGGCCTTGATTTTGGCACGGCGGTCGAACCATCTCTTCACTACGCCCTGATGTTTGGCAAAATTTTCTATTACGCGGTTTCAGACTTCCTCTAAATGCAAGAGCTCAGCTAGCCGAGCTTCCTTGCGATCTCCTCCCTCATAAAAATCATTGATGAATTGAAGAGTAGGAATCTTCATATGGATGGGGAATATAGTCTCTAGGCCATAGACAAGGTGGAACGGGGAATCGCCAAGGGCAGCCTTGTGGTGAGTGCGATCAACCCAAAGGGCGAAACGGAGCTGGGTATGCCAGTCCTTGGGATTCCTATCTAGCAGCTTCTTGATCACAGTAATCAGATTCTTATTCATGGATTCGGCAAGGCCATTGCCCTGAGGGTAGTAATTGGACGAGAATTTAAGGGCTATTCCATAGTCAAACGCCCAACTAGCAAATTTTAACGAAGCAAATGCAGGTCCATTATCACATACCAAAGCATACAGACAACCAAAGCGATTTAAAATGAAACTTTCTAAGAAATTGGTAACTACTTCGGTTGTGCATTGCTTACATACTATTGCTTCCGTCCATCTAGTACAATAATCAGTAGCGGTAAGAATGTACCTGTGTCTCGCAGATGATGGAGGGCTTACCGGACCGATGAAGTCGAGACCCCACTACGCGAAAAGCCTTACCTCCAGCACACGCTGCAGTGGGATAGCAGCATTTCTCTCCCTAGTGGCCGCGATCTGGCATGTGTGACATGAATGAACATGGCAATGGGCATCCTTGAAGACGGTTGGCTAATAATACCCTGCTCTCAATATTTGATGTGCTGTAGAAGAACCCGAACCATGGCCCGTGCCAAATTTATTGTGAAACTCCTTCAAAACGCGTTCTGCTTCTTCTTTGCCAAGGCATCTCAAATAAACGCCTTCATAGTTCTTCTTGTAGAGAATGGAACCCTGCAACATGTAACCATTACTTTTCAATCTCAGGGCCCACTTTTGGACTCCTTGCAGGTGCGACGGACACTTATGATTCAACAAATAGTAAACAACATCTTGGTACAATTCTCCAGGGGAAACATCCTCAAGTTGGTACTGCTGCACAGTGAATTCGGGTCCAGCTTCTGCTGCTGTTTCGGCAATTGTACGAGTGAGTGCCTGCCCTCGTACTAGTTTCATCAGCTGGATCTCCATGTCATATTCTTGGAGAAAGGTGACCCACTTATCCCTTCGTTTGCCCAATTCATTTTGCATGAGCAGCGTTTTTACTGCTGGGTCGGGGACAATGGCGAACACCTTGTTGCGTAGAATGTAGTGTCTAAATTTCTTCACCCCTCTGACGAGAGCGTACACCTGCTTTTCAATATTGTGGTAACGTAATTCGGCATCCTTGAGGGGAGCACTCATGAAGGTGATCGGATGTTCGTTTCCCTCGTCGTCCTTCTGGGTCAACATCCTAGCACAGGAATGTTCCGAAGCAAATGAATAGATGTAGAATGGCTTCAGATAATCTAGGCTAACCAACACGGGGGCCTCAGCAATGGCCCGTTTGATTTGTTCAAATGATTGTTTAGCGTCAGGTGTCCATTCAACCTTGGCATCTTGTTTGAGCATGGCATTGAGAGGCTTGACAATTTCTGTGAAACCTGTGATGAATTTCTGGACAAAATTGATCTTTCCGAAGAAAGATTTTAATTCCTTCTTGCTGCCCGGGGGCTGAATTTTGAGTAAGGACTCGATGCGCTTAGGATCAATGGAGATTCCTTGCTCCGAAATGATGTGTCCGAGCAGCCTGCCTTCAGTCACTCTGAAAATGCACTTCTTGGGGTTGAGAGAAACCCCAAATTCCCTGCATCTCTGAAATACCTTGCATAAATCGGAGACGTGATCACCCCGCCTCTTAGAAAATACGGTCAAATCATCCATGTAGATGATTATGCACTTGCCAATTAGGTCTTTGAAGGTGATATCCATGGCGCGTTGGAAAGTGGCGCCGGCATTGATGAGCCCGAAAGGCATTCTTCTGTATGCGAATGTTCCCCATTTAGTGGTGAACGTCGTTTTGTGACGATCCTCATATTGTACCATTACCTGGTTATAGCCAGAGTATCTGTCGAGGAACGACATCATCTGGGAGCCGTTGATGATTTACAACACCTCATCCAGCGAAGGCACTGGATAGTTGTCTTTTTCAGAGGCGCGGTTCAGATTGTGAAAATCCACACACAATCTAATCTCTCCATTCTTTTTCCTGACCGTGACCAAGTTGGCCACCCATGTGGAATGCCTGACTGGAAAAATGATTCTAGCCAAGAGCAAATTTTGCACCTCCTTGTAAACGACAGGCTCCAGCAAGGCATTGTTAGGGCGTTGCCACTGACGGAATGGCCTCACTTCTGTCTTAAGAGGGATAGTGTGTGTAATGATAGAAGTGTCGTAAGTTTTCAAATCTTCATAGCCCCATGCCACCACGTCGTGGTACCTTCACAGCGCATCCGTGATTCCTCTTCTTTCCTCTGACGTGCACACCTTGCCAATAAAAATATTCTTGGTCTCCTCGTCTGTCCCAAGGTTGTGTGCATCGCACTGGTTGCTTATGGCCTCCTTTTTCGTTTTTTGGTCCTGATATCTGATCTGGTCCAGGTCGAATATGTGTTCCAGCTGAACCATACCCCTGAGAATTATGTTGGTTTTGAGGTTGATAACCCCCTCTATGTCTAGTTCAGCTTCCTGTGGATCGGTTTCATCAATTATTTGAGTTGCGAAGACGTCGGAACTTGTAATGAACTGAAGGATATGCTTGTCATCATTGAAGACTTGCATGTGAGTGACATTATCTGGGACCGATGGCGTGGATGTCAGCTCAACAGTGAATTTTTTAAGCCCAGACAAAGAGAGGGGTTGTAGCGTGCTCGCCGCTTGAGCCAAGGCATCAGCTGTGCGATTCTGGGCACGAGGGATCAATTGTATGTTGAATGCATCTAAGCCCTCTAAGAGATCCCAAACCCTATGCCTATAGTTCGTGAGTCTCCGATCATGATAGGAATACAACTTCCTAACTTGTTTAACTACGAGCGTGGAATCCCTGAAAACTTGCAGCATTTTCATATTTTTCTCCAAAGCCATGAGAAGGCCAAGGACTAAGGCCTCATATTCCGCTATGTTATTGGTGCAATAAAACTGCAATCGATGGGCAGCGAGAAATGTTTTACCTGTTGGGCTGATGAGTTCGAACCCAGCTCCAGCTCCTTGCCTGCACTTGGATCTATCAAATCGGAGCGTCCAGCACGCAGATGATTCCTTATCTTTATATCCAGTTGAGCTTCCGCCCCCTTTCGGCTAGACGACAGGCCGAGTGATCTCAAAGGAATTCTTTGATTCGGGGCTATGACCAACAGACAATTCTTGTAGTGCCTCCTTTGGCGTTTCCATCTGAAGAGCACCTGTGTTTCTAACATGCGCCACTACTGCCTGGCACAAGCAACAATCAAATTTGGAGTGTGCGGCATTGTGAACCCTCCACCAGTTTGGCAATAAGAGGTCCTGGAAATTCATTCAGGCTCCTAGACTGAGCTGATCTTTTGCACACTTTTTCATGAATTCCTGGAAGCCATTGAGTAATCCCCAGTCGTCATCCTTATCCGATTCATCATCAGCTTCTACCAATGTTTCTGTGTCTAGGGGTATTAGTGTAGAATCGGTCGAAGGACTACACAACACCAGCAATACCTCATCTGCACGTTCTTCCTGAAGCCCGAGCTCATTTTGGTAGGTGAAAGGGTGGTAGTTCCCTAATTCGGTCTCGGCAAACAACACCTCGCTGAGATTATTGTACTCCATGATCATATACTTCATACGGGGTTCACGGTCAATACGGATATGATTTGGCAGCCCCTTCTACGGCAGCCACATGTGAGAAAGGTTTGTGGCGGTATATCCGTTTAGTGCCTTAGTGAATTCCTTTCCCAAAATGATTCCATATGCATCGGGAATATCAACCACTTGAATATCAATGACCTATTGTATCCGTGGGTCTACGGCAATCTGCATCGGGATACGGTTTATTTCACCCACGATGTTGATCTCAGTTTTGTCCAGCTGGGTCACCTTTCTCTTTGATGGCATGTGAGTGATACTAAGAGCTTTGCAAACAGCCAAGGGCATGACATTGGCAGACGCTCCTGAATCGAGCAGGCAGTTATGCAAGTTCTTCCCAAAGATCCTGATGGTGGTCAGGAAAGGGGGAGTTTCCGGTCTCCTTTGGAGGATGCCCACAGGTGTGTCTATTTGAGCTATTTGACCTTTATTCCTATCACTGCCCGTATCCTTGGCTTGCTTAAATTGTTGGTCCTTAGAAAACTGCCTGGTAGCCCTTTCTAGCTCCTTTTCAGTTTCTCTACTTGCTGACTAATTTACGGAGGCATCGTTCCTTCTTCTAGTATTGTCCCGTATCTCAGATTCTTTCCTAGGCTCTTCAAAGGTTACCCTCTTAGCTGGGGTTTCTTATGTCATATTAGAGCATGGAGTCCCATTAAGAACCCTGAAGAAGGCATGCCTTACGGCAGGAACCTTGAGTAATTTGAAGGCCGACAGGCTAACTTTTACCTTCTTGAACTCTTCTGCTACATATTCGCCCATCTGCTCGACTTCCGAGCTAAAAGTCTGGCCTATGGGAGAACTAGGGGTTTGGACCTTTGTTTGACTAGACGAGTTTTGAGGTTGATTTTGTGACTGGTTTTAAGGCTGGTTCTTGTTGAGGTATTGGGCAGGTACATGAGGAAGCCCAGGGTTATTGTCGGCGTTGGGGTCAGGCAGAGTGGCAAAATTGTTTGGTGGGGTAGAAGTTGTAAAGGGTCCACCCGCTTGTCTATTCCTAAGGAAGTAGGGACTTGACCGTTGATGGAACATGTGGACCTCATCTACAAATAATTCTTCTTCATCTACCGGACCATTATCTACTGAATCAAAGAGCTGAGCCAAGGTTTGTTCATTACTTACCTCTTGTGCTTCTTTATCCTCAATAGGAGTAGGCTCGACCTCAGGTTCATTGCAGTCACCCTGCGGAAATGGTGCTTGATTAACCACTAGACAGGAGGAATCGTATGGCTCTGACGGGACGATGTCCTTGCAGCTGGCATTGTCAACCGCATTTTGTACCTCCACCTGGAAGATTTCAGCAGCGGTTTGGAATTCGGGACAATCTAGCTCGGAATGTCTACTGGTTTTGTGAAGCCGACACCATCCGGATAAGGCTGCTTCGGCGAGATACACACCACTGGATGTTTTGTCGTTGTTTGTTGGTTGATCGAAAGGTGTGGGGACACCACCATTGTTGGGTCTGGTGTTCCACGTATGATTTTTCCTCTGAGAAGATCTTCTTTCTGCATTTTGATTGGCGTTTTGCCCCCTCTCATAATTCTGCCCGGAGGAAGTGCCCACTTCACGATTATCCCTACCGTCTCTATTGTCCCGGCTGTCTCGATTGAGATTGGTCTGGAAATTGAGCTGGGTAGCCTGCAACTGGTTGTTTTGGTTCTTCAGGTGCATCATTTCCATGGACATTTTCTTGATCATTTCTGAAAGTTCCTCCAACTTATTTTTCTCAGTTGCGCCCCCAGGCGACGACGCCAGATTTTGGAGAAAAGCGGGCGGGGCCGCCGGCTGATTTTGATAGGCTGGAGGAAAGTCCGGTCCTGACAAGTACAATGGCGCTTGGGGCTGTTGGGAATATGTCTGTTGTTGCGGAGCAATCTGAGAATAGTTGTACTGCTACTGGGGCTGCAAATAGGAAGACGCGGGAGGCGCATAATTCAACGGTTGCCCCGGATGCGGCACCATAGGCAATTGGGGTACCTGGTTCATAAGAGGGGTTTGGTAAGCAAACGCCTGATTGAGCCCCTGAATTTGTAGTGGGTGGGCCACCGGTCCCAAAGAAGGCAGTGGGCCAGAGATATTCTGTCCCAAGTCTGCACTGGCGATGGCGGCCTCCGCATAGGCGCTCACCAGTGTTGTGAGCGGCGGGCGCATTCTTTTCACCAGGGCCGACATGAGGTTGTCCAGGGCCGCATAATAGACCGGGAGAGTCGCTGCATCGTTGTGGAGGTATGGGTCCTGAGGCCTTGTGTAAGCTCGGTGGAAACGGTCATTGAAAGAGTCGATAGGCTCGTTGACCTCCCTTCTGACGGACATGAACTGTTGGTAAAGCTCTGAAGGGCTAATGGGAATCTTGTATTTTTGCAGGAAGGCATTCTTCATCAGATTCCATGAGGTAATGGATCCCCTCGGCAGATTAATGTACCAATAGAAGGCTTCCTCCCCCAACAAATGCGAAAAGAGGCGACATGCAACGTCTTCGTGGTCCACTTGCATTTCGGTGATAGCTGTCTCAAATATCTTAATATGCTCCTCAGCTGTTCTTTGCAGATCTCGCGGATGGAACTTTGAACAAAAGCCCTCCAGATTCTTGGGCATATCATTGTAGACATCAAAATATATAGGCGAAGGGTTATGTGCTAACCAAGCCATGGAGGGTGGCGGAGGTGGTACTTGCTATTGGAAAATAAGGATTACAACAACAATCTGGGGCTGCACTTGAGCTATGGCTGCCTGGACGGTGCCTTGGGCTGGAAGGGCCGGGAAAGGAGGAATCCCCTGACTGCCGAAGATAGGAGGTGGAAATGTTGTTTGAGATGGTTGGGTGGAAGATGAAAGCCAGCCAAATGAAGGTGAAGGTGAAATGGGGGCAGATGGAATGGAGGAAGAGGAAGAGGCGGTGCTACTTCCTTGCGCTCATTTTGCCCTCATGGGAGTCTACAATTCTTTGAATTCCCCTTTGTTTGGTGTTGACCGTAGAACTCTTTGAAACCTTTTTGAGGAGAATGATCCGATTCAATCCAGCTTCACTTTATCCTTTAACTTAGTATCTTCACCGTGACCCTCCTTCTAGCGCCAGTTTTGTTGATGGTGTTTTTATGCACTTCTCAACACAGGCAGTGCATAGGCGCACTACCTCTCTTGAAAGACAATCTCATACAATCGAATTGCAGAACACTATCCCAAGGTCTCTCAGATGTCAGGTTATGACAATGCTTAGATACCTCAGTAGTTATATGTGATTTGCTGGAATCACAAGGCGGTCTTATAGAAAATACAAAGTGTGGACACAAAGCATGAAGTTGGATCTTGAAATGGAGTTCTTAGGATAAAAGCTATTATGAGTTGGCTATAGGTTCAAACGGCAATCTTGAACTCCATCTAGTCGTTGGATTTGGCTTTACAATGTGCAATGAACCTTAAGCATAGGTCGGTGACTAAAAAAAAAGGAAAAAGGGCGAAGGAAGGGAAAAGTTCCTAAGTCTGAAGCTTGCTATGAATAGTGACAATGGAGTTCCTGCAATGGACAATTCCTCAAAATAATGTCCCACTTAAGCAAGGATTTCACAATATCATGGAAATTGTGCTATCTTCTAAGGGCTGCAGATGTTTCATCCTTCATCCACCACATACATGTATGAATCAAAGATAAAGATTTAGGGAAGCTTTACAATCAAGTCCAGACTAACTTTGCACAACTATCTACCTTCAGCAAACATCAAAAAGTATGGACTAAGGGATCATCAACAAGGTAGGAATTTTCACAATCACCCAACAACATTCCTAAGATTTATCCGAATAAAGTAAACAGCTAACTAAACAGCCATAAGATCTAAGCTAAACATATGAAATTGGAGAATGACTCAAGTAACATGAGAGAACTCAAGAAAATACACCAAGTCAATGATATTTCTTATAAATTTCTGCAGCATGCCTTTACAACAACTCAACTCCCTGGTACGAGCTATGATTGGCTGGGTGATGGTGTCCAGGTCATCGACCTCTTGTTCGTCCCAGTCAATTGATGGTATCGGTAGGTTAGCAACCGCAGGGTACCTCGGGTGCATAATGGTGGACTCGTCCTCCTCGACTTGGTCTGGCACAGGGAATGGTTGCACTCTTCTTAGGAATAGCACCGTCATGCGCATGTAGTGCCTAGCAAGGACTTCTTTGTCGTCCTTGCAGTCGCCCCAGAAATCTTCAATGTGGTATTGGTGGGCATATGCTGGCCCTAGTGCCTTCCTTACATGGCCATGTGGATCCATCCATGGATGGGCAGTGTACCAGTCGAAACTGTAATCTTTGAGCTCCTTCTCAGAATTACTGGCACATTGAGAAGTCTGTAATCGGTATAGGCCCTGGCCGATGGTCATGGGGTAGGAAATCCCCGCTATGTGCTTATTGCTAAAGATGGCTTGGATGTGCTGGAGCTGTCGAGAAAGCTCCAAGAGGATGATCCTATCATTTGGGTATCACGACAATCTATTCGGCCGTTCTGTGAAACCCTGGGCCCAGATGTAGGTGAACTTGGGGAACTGGATGAACAGAAAGACATATTCCTTTAGGAGCGCCCGGGCGCTATGGGAGACCCTCCTCTCGAAGTCCCCGACGATCAATCTGATGATGTGGCCTATGAAGGCGTCATTGACTCTGCAGTACTCCTTCTTGAAATTACGGTATTGGAGCTACGGGTATTTGTCATAGGCCTTAAGCCCTCGTTTTTGCCCTTGATCGGGTGCTATAAATAGGCTGCTGTATTGTCTATGATCCGCCAGGGAGTAGACGAGGTAGGAGGTCATGTAAAATTTGGAAGTCTTTTTTACATTGATGAACTGCTCATGAAAGCAGTCGCTAATGATGCCTCCCCAGTAGAAGGAGACCTTGGTCGTGACGTCCTCATTCCCCCGCAGAATCTGCTCAATAAAATAGGCCATCCACTCCTGGAAATAGGCTGCCGTTGGGAGACCTCTGACCATGCTCAACAAGGTTACCAAGTCGTTGTAAACCTCGTGGAAATCACTGCGGAAGAGTTCGTGGGGAACCTTCGCAGCGCTGCCCCATTTTTCCTTAAGCCAATAGAGGTTAATTGACTTCTTGCACCCTGAAGGGTTGGCATCCCACGCCACCTGGCATTCGTCCAATGTGGGGACCTCCATTTGTTGGAACGTGGGAATGTGGAATGTCTTGGTGATTCCTTCTGGAGACATGTCTGCAAGGATGTTCCCTTCCTTGTCCATAATCGTTCTGGTGTCTGTTTGATAGGCTTCTCGGTAGGCCATCACTAGTTCGGGTGCCACCAGAGAGGGAGGGAAGCCGGCGGCCTTGGCAATTCCGCTTTGCTGTATTAACCTGGCATTCTTCGTGGTCAGGTTGACTCGGACCCTTTGAGTGAATTCATCAATATTCACTTGGCCAATATTGGTATCTGAAATCTCCTTCCAGTCAATTGTGACCTTCGAGTGGAGTGGCTCGCCCTGGAACTGAAACTTCATTTGATCCTTGTCTTCTTTTCCCCGAGGGGTCCTCCCTGATTTCTTGCCCTTGTCCTTTTCGGCAGAGGCCCCTGAAGTTCCTGCAGCCGATTCCATGAATTCTGCAAGCAAGGGCAAAGTCAGCGCAGTAAAACATCAAAAACGTTCATGTTAGCCCATATTTCAAAATAACATCTAAATAATCGATCAAGTACATCATAAATCTTATCTCTAAATGTTATCGATCTTCGTTTCAGGGCATTTGGACAATCCGGGCCCGGAGGGCCGGACTTCCCTGGCAGGAATGCTATCTGGAAGGGAAAACGAAGCCGAAAGCTCCCAGAGACCCTTCTTGGCCAAATTTCAATGTATTAGGAGGCCCATGATGGAGAAGAGCAAAATTTGGGAGGTGGGTCGAAGTCGGATTCCAATTTGGAGATCATTTGGATGGCATTAAGGGGCATCGGAGGCTCCAAGCTGGGAAGCTACCAGAGGACGGCCGTTGGCGACGGCAGACAGCGGGTGGAAATCCAGAGGCGGAAGTTCGAAGCCTGGGACGCGGATGGAAAAAGGTGGTCGATGTGTGCTTATTGTTCAGGCTTCGCGGCTTTTGGTGTGGCGGGGCCCGGTGACCGGGAAGACGTGACGCGCTGGCCGCCGTGAGATTTTTGTTGATTTAAAAGGCGGCGGCGAGGAGCGGATCGAGGCCCGGAGGGTGGGAAGCCGGCAAGGATCCGCCGTCGAGGACGGCGGAACCGTCATAGAGTTTTGGGAACGGAACTCCAGACTACCGGGCCCGGATGGTCCCACGGCCACGAGGATTCTCTGTAAGATTACATGGCAAATGGAGGCCCGGGTTCCAGCAACTGGGCGGACGGGGTGAAGATTCTGCCGGGAGGAGACCCGCGGACTTCCGCGAATGGAAGTCTAGGATCTGGGGCCCGGGGACGCGAAAGGTGGCCAATGCTAAAGTACACGCCCACGGCGGAGAGGAAGGCGGGGTCCGGGGGCTGGGTGGCATTAGGGACTTCGCCGAAAGGCTCCGCCTTTTCGAAAGGAGGAAAATAGGGCACGGAGGCCCGATATCCGGGGCCCGAAGGCAGGAATGATGCACCGACATGATATCACCCCAGTTAACAGCGAGGGTCAGACGGAGGCCGGGGCGTGGGAAGCCGTGGCATGAATTCCGTTAGAGACGGCAAAAATAGCGCGGAACTCCGTGGACGGAACCCCGGGGTCTGGAGTCCGAGGCAACAAAAGGACACCTGATGAATCTTAAAGCTTAGACGATGATGGAAATTTTGGGGCCCGGAGGCCGGGAGGTAGGAGCAGGTTTGCAGTTCAGTCGTGGTGAAGTTTAAATGGAAGCCCGGGCAGGGAAACCCAAGGGACCGGGCTCGGCGGGGAGGATTGCCATCTCGGTGGGAGTTTGAAGTTGGAACCGGACGGCGAAGGTGGGTCTCGGGCCCGAGGCGAGGGATTGTCCTACGCGAAGAACAGCCGCGCCACTGGAAAGCTCTAAATCGGCGGCGAGGGAATCTCATAAGTTTTGCCGATTTTCCAAGATGTGGGTTATGAGCGCAATTTGGTTTTCTATCAGTTTATGCTCTCCTATCAATTTGTTCATTTGACCAAATCATCGAAAATCATGAAAAGATGTAAGGGAGGGCGAGGGGATGGCCTACCTCGAATACGCTAAGTGGCGAGACATGGGATCTACCAGGGGTCGACAAAGTGAAGCTGACGGCGAAGATCGCGACACAAACGAAGGCGGTGGGCTCCAGTTGATCACTTGTGCAATTTGCTCCAATCCGGATTATGAAAATGACTTTGGCAGGTTGGGCATTTTATACCCCAACTGCCATTAATATCCGCATTAAATTCCCGTACGGCCGCGGGAAAAGGTTGGTGGGTTTGAAAATAGGTCGGCGGCGGCGACGGGAGCTCCGGAACCCAGCGGCCGGGAAGATGTGGTGCGACGACCACCGTAAGAGTTTCGCGCTGAATGAGCGACGACGGCGGCGAGAGGTTCGGGCCCCGGAGTTCGGGGAGCCAGAAGGATTCCGCCGCCTAAAGATTTTCGTGTTGGAGGCAACGGCGAGGAGCGTCCCGGGGCCCAGAGGGCGGGAAGCCAGAAGGGATCCGCCGTCCAGGACGGCGGAACCGTCACGGAGTTCCGGGAACGAAACTCCAGACTACCGGGCCCGGAAAGGTCACACGGGAGGCAGGGACAAACAAAACACCGGTGGAAAAAATGAAGGCGGGGCCCGAGGAGCAGGAGGCCGCCAGAGGCTCGCCATCGCGGAAGGCGATCCCAGGACGGAAGTCCGGAGGCGGACTTCCGGGTACCGGGGCCCGAAGGGGCAGGCGCCGCCCCGAACATTTGCGTAAGTATTAGGCGGCGGACCGCAGGGCGGAGCCCGAGGGGCGGAAAGACTCCCAGAGAACGCCGCAGTGGATGGCCTTCACAAAGGGGAAGCCCGAACAGAGAACCCCAGACGCCCGGGCCCGGAGGGGCCTAGGGCCATTTTAGGGCCAAAATGCCAGAGGGATTCCCCGAGGCCTCGGAAGGCGGCAGAACCAAAAGTGGACGCATGATTAATTTATGATGAAACCTTGGAGCAACATCGACCATGCGGAACATCAAAAAAAGAGGGGCACGCAAAACGAGGCAGCCCCAAAAGACCCAACGAGGCGAAAGAAAAGAGGGTCCCCATTCCGAACGAGGCGTGTGTGCTAAGGGCACAACATAATTCACATAGGAAAGTGGTTAATTATTGTCTTTTTTACACAAGAAATGCTAGCAGGTCATCTCAGTTTAATTATACTTTGATGCTTGTGTTAGCTTGCAATACCAAAAATCATGGAAGTAGTACTCAGGTCATCATTGGTTTACATTATACCATCGATGGTTGTACTCACTTTCAACATTTTAAAAGCTCAATGATGATACAAAACACAAAAGTACTATTAAAATGCTAATTTTAGTTTGCATGTAGATTTGCATGAATAAATTAGATTGCATTCATAATAGTTTTTTAATCTGCAAAATGTTTGTTACTAAAGCTCGTGAAGGATTCAAATTAATGTCTATCTTTTCTCATAAATAGATTGAGCATACTTGACATTAACAAAAAAGTCATCATAATCATATAATTGCATCATCAAATTCATTTGAATACATTGGAAAGTAGTTAATCATCATTTCATCATTCACATATTTGAATCAAATAACTTTGCATTTATCATATCATATTTTCCATATCACATAAAATTGCATAAAGAAAATCTCAAAAACATAAATCTCTATCATATTATATATCATTATTCCATCCATTTATTACATCATATATTAGGTACCATTAATCCATACATTTTATCATATATCATATATCAAAAATCCATCCATTTATAATATCATATAACATACAACATTTTCATCAATTTATTAAATCATATATTTACATTTACATCAAAATAAATAAACACGCATCCCATTTACATCACTTATCATATATCATTTCAACACACCATATCTATAAGCATATGTGTAATTACATCATACATATACATCATGCATCCATACATCATCCACACATCATCCATTACATCATCATTATACATCATCATAATAGAACATCATAAATAATAGCATATCATTATGATATAAAGTACATCCATACCATCATAACAATGGAATCACCACATAGCATATAGAACATAAAAGAAAATGCATCCATTAGAGAATCAGGTAGAACACATATGGATCAAAGAGTCCACTACATACCATATAAATAAAAATAATAATGTCAAGTATACAATGATGTCTAAAATGAAGAAAGATGTATAACATAAAAAATGGTTGTAATCGGCATATACATCATCTCAATATACAAAGGATAAAATCACTTCTAAACTAAGTACTGCTGGCTCCAGATGGTGCAGGTATAGTAGGACTGGTCCCTCCACTACCACCACCAGATGTAGCGGGATCTCTAGGATCTCTCCATAGACGTTGTGTAACACCCACACTGACGGTCCTGGAACGTGACCTGGTAAAACGAGATCGTGCATAACTGAATCTCTGCTCAGAGGGAATTGCATCATAACATCTCCCTCTATAAAACTCAATCTCCTCGCCAATACGAGCAACCTCTCGCATATAATTTTTGAGGGAGTTACCATTTGCTAGTCTCTGTAATCTCTCAACTGAAGCTTGAGCACCCTCTGTTGTAAACCTAGTGGCATCCCTCTCAGCTGTCAAAGATGCAATATGAGCTTGGGAACCAACTGCAACTTTCCTAGTAGCATCCCTCTCAATAGTCAATGATGTAATCTATGACTATGTTGTGGATAATTGAGCCTGCACTGATGCTAGAGCCTCTACATGTGAATGATCCTAAGCCTACATTTGAGCCTAGGTCTGCTCTAGTAAACCCTGCATCTGAACAAGCTACTCCTGAGCAGTCTCTAACTGAAGTTGAAGATCTGCTATCTATAGCTGCTCTGAAATAACACCCATGGCCTGCCTCTTATGAGGCATAGTCTCCTCTGGAAAATCTAAAATAGGGCCTGACCCACCCACAGCCTCTCCATTGTCAAAACTATAATCCTCACCACTACTCTCATCCTCGTTGCTCTCATCTCCACTGCTCTCAACACCAACATCCTCCTCAACATTGACATCTACCTCACCCACCACACCAACATCCGCTGCCTCAACCTCCTCTCTCCTCCGCCTCTGACCATGTGCAACGTGAATGTCCTCCTCTATAGGTAATGGGGGAGGCTCATCTGGAATGGTAAGATGAGGGAAAGGATGTAGAACCAAATACTCAGCATAGTCAGTTGTAACCAGTGACTCAACAATATCGGGATGGATATCCCACTCAAAAGGCTGCAAGGTGTAAAAATCCTAGATAGCAGTAGCATACGACAAACAAGGCCCCTAATCTATGGAATCTGACTGACGAAAAGTGTAATGAGAAACACTTAAGGGCATACTCTGAACCATCCCATACTGTCTGTACACCTGTCTCATCAAAAATCGCTCTAGAACCTGATGAGTACAGCCAATCAGGATCATCGACTGACAAAGAAATGCTAGCTGAATATCATCATAATCCCAATGATCATAATCTAGGTAGGGATGCCATGTCATAGACTCTATGTCATCAATCACTCTCCTCCAATACTCTAACTTACCTAGTCTAGACCGAGTAAGTTGGCCAGCATATCTAAACACATAAGGTCTCATAGGTGGCCTTTGTCTAACTGGAATTGGACACATGACAACTATATGCTACCATTCCCATACCTAAAGCAAAGTAATGCCAACAAATAAACTCTGACCATTGAGATACACAACTGAATGTAAATCATGATATAAGTGGGCAAGCATACACATGTCCCAAGCAAATCTAGTGCCATGAAAAACCATACTCTCTAACAATTGGCCCCAACCAATTGAGAATCCCTTAGACTTACAATGAGGACTAAAGAATCCTCCAATGAAACCAACAATTATTGTAGAAAAAGTGGTGTATGCATCAATCATCTCACGCCATGGAATCCACTCTGTAGCAATTTGATCATCCTAAAACACTCTACAGAGGGCATCAGTCCCACCCTAATCTGTAGAATCATTTATGAAAATATCTCCAACAATGGGAAGCTACAGAATCTGCTAGACATCCTTTGGGGTGACTGTCATCTCACTGGTAGGAAGATGAAAGGTTTTGTGCTTGCTATGCCACCTCTTAGCTAGCACTATCAACAAACCCCAATTAATCCTAATTTGGGGCATATATAGAAGGTGAGACAATCCACAATGTGTGATAATAGTTGTCTCAGGCTGTGCCAACTATGGTATAAGATCAAATGTCCAAGGGAAAGGCTCTCAAACCTGGAGGTTCCCCGATCACTCCTATTATCATAAGAAGATCAAAGTCAATAAATTCATGTCAATCATCAAAAACATCAAATTACCCTATCAAATCTAATAATATTTTGGTGAGAATTTTGATCAAATATCATGAGTAAACATCATTGAACCTCACCTATCATGAGGTCAATCATCAATGCATCAAATTAACCTTTCTTATCATGAGGTATGTCAATAAAACTATAATTATTCCTCACCTATCATGAGGATAATTATCATCAAATCAAACATTAGACCTCACCTATCATGATGTCAAAAAATCATGTATTTGATCATACTAATAAATCATATCAAACCAACAGCTGATACGATAAAAAATTGACAAAATCACGGACAAATTGATAAAAATTACATCACTTTGATTTGAATGTGCTAAAAAAATGACATGCTCCATTTCATTAGACAAAAGCACTATTACAAATGGACAAAGTGCCATTTTATCAAAATCGCCATTCTATTTGGTCAACGTGCTCCAACTTTGGGTCAAAGCGCTAAAAATTTGAATGCGCTAAAAGAAGAGGCTTAAGCACTACAAAATTTAACATAGGTACTAAAGTTCTGAAGGCAATAATCTATCCTACACAAGTGCTACAATAGTTATCTAAAGTGCTAAACTTTTCAAAGTGCTAATCTATCCTAGTGACGTGCTAAAATGGAACTCCTAAGTGCTACAATGAAACTTCAAAGCACTACAAAAGAACTTCAAAGAGCTACAACAAAACTTAAAAGTGCTAAAAGGACATTTAAAATTAAAAATCCACAAATACACAAAAAATGAGAAAAAATGCACAAAAATTGAGGGAAAAAAGGGTACATACCGGAGGTTTGTATGCAGCCAGCTGCTGATGATGTCATACATGCTCGAAATGGTGGGTATGATATGGAATCAACATCTTGCTCCAAGTGGCACAAAAATATCTCTCACAAAATTTTCAAAAGTCAAATGCACAAATGAGTGTGAAAAGGGCCCTTTTAACCTTTTATATGTTTATTAAAGGAGGAATTTTATGGGATTACTCAAATTTATTTTGAGGAGATTAATTCAAAAGCATCCTGGGATACATTCTACATCAATTATCAAGAGAAAAATTATTTCATCACTGAATATTCATCAAAATCATCAAAAAATTATAAAAAATTGAACAATTCCGAAAAAATTCAAAAAAATCAAAAATTCATTAATTTATCTCCTGAGGGGATCTATATCCATCAATCACTTGAAAATTATGTCTGGGGCATTCTAAAAAATTTCTCATCCATACTAGCAGCAACAACACAAAATTTTCTTTGAAGCAATGCGTAAACACATCACTTCAAAGAGGGGAAAAATGTATACACCTAAAAAATGGTCTGGAGAATATAATTAGTTAAATATGAATTATTTAATTAATTAATCCTAAATTCATATACTTAGTAAATAAATAGAAATATTTATTTATATTAAGTTCACTATTAATTCTTCTATTTTATCATATTATTTTCCTCTTAATTAAATAAACAAAAAACAAATACTTTGTTTTATTTAATTATTATCATTATTTCTTCTATACTTTATCCACTACTTCTATCTTAAATTAAATACACAACTTCAAATAAGTTGGTATTATTTAATTATCTTATCATATTTCTTCTTAATTAAATAAAGATATCCTAAAGTTTTATTTAATTATCATATTCCTCTTTATTAAATAAGTAAATATCAAATATTTGTTTTATTTAATTAAATCTTCCTAATTTTCTAAAATTGAATAAATAAAAAATATTCAAATAAAGGCATGAATCAATATTCCTCTATTCACTCACCAATAAAATTAGATAATTTTTTAAATCTAATTAATGCAACTGGCATTCACGGGAAAAGCCTTGGGGACAAACTTGTAGGAAATCCTCTCAATCTTCTTCCTCTGATCTTTCCTATCATCTTTCCTGGTGTTTTCACGAGGAGGAACAATCCCCATGATAAGCTCCAGCCTTTCAATCTCTTACCATTCAAATCTCCAGATTGAATCTCAACCTTTGTTGTGTTGCCTCTATGCAAATGTACTATCATAAATCTATAAATACAACTTCTTTTCACAGGAAATGATCCCCAAATCTTTGAGAAAAATTACTGTGCAACATTCATATCAATCATATCAATTGCAATATAAATAGTGTTAGCATCAATTATCATTTAGCATTACAACATCAGTAGATTTCACATCATGACAGCATCATAGTTTCTTTTTATTGTAGTTTTCATCCATCAAGCTTCATTTACAGTAGCATCATAGTTTTTAGTTTCATTATCAATCATCACAATCACAACAATCAACATCATTTCATTCTCTAAATAGGCATTTTAATAGTCACTGTACTTTATCAAATCTGAGAGCCTTTCTGTGACTCATAAATCTTTGGAGGTAGGAGACAATGAGACGCTTTCAAGCTTTTTTGTGTTTTAAATTAGTTTAATTCATGTTTAATTTTGATATAATGTTTCATTAAGAGGTGTATTTAATTGTATTTAGTTTAATTTTTCCACACTTACACATGTAATATAAACTTAATTCATACATCATGTGTGGTCTAAATCAACCAAACTATCAAATCCTTACAATGCCAATTGATTATCAAAACTCACATTTATACAATCCATATATGGGATCATTATCTCCTACAAACCTCAATGGTACAAAAAATGTGAGTATGCCCCATCTAAATTTTGGAACACCTTTCCCTATGGTATATTTAAACTGAATTCCAAACCTACAAATCTATCAATCAAACAATCAATGAATGGGTCTTCAACAAAACAACATTACCCCACCAAATTAATACATTCCAAACATAAATATACCATGTACGAGTTTAGCAAACATGAACATTTCAAATCCACACTTGGTAAACTTTGGGATAGATATGTTTGTGAATCATACAAATTTTGTTCAAAGTCCAAACAATATGTTAACGAATCCATGTATTGATCCAAGTCAAGGTAACACCATGCAAAATCAAAGTTACCTAAATCAAGGCAATATGATTCCCAACTACAAAAATGTTCAATTTCAACCTATAATGCCAAATCTAAACATCATCCCAAATCATAACATTTTCCAAAATCAATTTTTCCATGATCCCATACAAACACCACAAATGTACATTCCAAATTTTCTTGATCAAAAACCAAATCAACTATATCAAGGGTGTCAAGATCAAAATCAAGATAAAATTTTGCGAGATCAAATTGCTACACTTACCAAAATAGTTTATTTGTTGCACCAAGAGACATCTCCACCCCAAAATAAATACACTCTTCCATTGGTTAAACCATGTCATCAAAGCATTGAGTTGTGTCCACAACCACATCAAGAACAATATCTCTAATGTTAAGAGGTTGGATATCAAGATCAAGATCAACAACAAACCCAGTCACCACATCTAGAAGATCAATCACCACATATCCAAGATCAATCACAAGAAGACTCACCTCAACAAGCAAAAATATCACAAGATCACAAATGTGAATACACTCCTTTTGGAGCACCAATCAAATCAGTGCTAAGAAAGATAGTTAATGCAAAACTCACCACTCTTCCAAAAGTAAGTTCTTTCAACTCTGTCCTAAACTTCCCTTGGAATAGGGGTGGATCTTATTGTGAGTATCAAAGAGAAAATATTCATAAAACATCAAATTGCATTCAACTCAAAAATATCATCCAAGACCTTATTAATCAAGAAATATTAACTATTGAGGATACTGATCAAGATTCAACCACTAGTGATAGCAATGACAATCTCTCCACCACAATTTTTGAAAACAATGATCAAGATCTATCCATCAATGAGCACCTTGAAGAAGTTTCTACCTCATTTGATGATCAACTCAACATACATGAAGAGTCACTTTTTAGTCATGATCAAAACCCCTCAACAATATCCGAAAATGATCTATTTCAAGGAGTGTTAGAATTATTTGATCCTATTGACATAATCCATGATCCATCGACCAATGATCATATTGAAAATGTCTCTACATCACCTAATGAGTTAGAGGACATAGCTCAAGAATTTATTCCAAAGCACGATCAACATCTTTCACCAAAGTCTAGCAATGGTCCTTTCCAAGACATATTGACATCCTTTGACCTCATGGCTATAGATATTAAAGAAATCCTCATCTCAACACTTGATCCAAATTGACTTAAAGATCAAGAGGATATTGAGCCACTTCTCATACCTAATGACAATATCCAAGAACCCTTTGTAAGCAATCCATCCTTTGAAATGGACCCATGTCAAGAATTTGAACCAAATCATGTTGAAAGCAATCCCAAAATCATTCAAGATCAAGAATTCGTATCTCCAAGATATTACAATGATCCAATGGAAACTCTCCAATCTATACAAGATGTTACAAATAATGATCATATCCATATAGCACATACTCCTTCATCTACCCATGAGATGCTTTCTCTGGATGGACATGTAGATGATCTTCATTCAAAACAAGAGTCTCATACTCTTGATATAATTCACAAGGAACAAGAGTCTCCTACTCTTAGCATTTTTACACATGATCAAGATATAGAAAAATCTAGAGACATATCACAAATGGGTCATGAAGAAGGCTTCTACAAAATTTGTGAATTAGAAACATCCTGTGAAGGCATATCAAAAATGAATCATAAGGGAGACTTTTACATGGACAATGAATCATCAACACCTCTTGACGAAGCATTAAAATTTGATATTTCACAAGATCAAGCCAAAGATATGAATCAGGAAGTTATCCCACTTATGGAGGATCATATCACTTATAAACTTGGATCACTTACCTTTTTTAGGGGAAGCTATCTTATCAATAAAGAGGCTATCACCTTTGAAGATCCATAATAGATAAGAGAAGGATTAGCACCTTGTTTCCAAGGTAAATCACATCCTATTGCAAATAAAAATTTTCAATAGATGAATTATCAAGGTAGGGGATTAGGCCTACATGAATAGGGTATCCTAGAACCAGTGCATATTATTGGCAATCCTAACCATCAAGGTATTGGTTATTCAAAAATTAATGGATCGAAACATATTAGTGATACATTTATAATACTGGTGAAAATTTTATCTAATGTAAGCATCAATATATGGAGCACGAAGAGTCCTTATGGTGAAACCAATGCCAATACTACAACTAGCCATATCACAAATCTTCATCCACCCATCACCCCATCCAAAAATTGGGACCAACATCAAAAGAAGGATGTGAATCAAAGTAAGAAAAACATCATCAAAGGAAAAGAAGTAGCGAAGCATGAAAGATAAATGAAATACAAGTGGATACCAAATAATAAAAAGAAATATTATCCCTATCAAACTCCATTAGTCAAAGAAACTATGGGGAAAAATAAAAAGGGAAAAGTATCCACCAAGGATGTCCACAAAGGAAAAATTAGGCTTCTCAAGTAGTGTACAAAGCATATCAAGTAGTTGGTCCTAATTCCATACACACTTCCGTATTCACCCATTATTGCTCATGTTCCCAAGTTTGGAGAGTCAAAGGTTCCAAACTATCAACCAATTCATCTCCTATTCCTAAACAAACAACACCATCTATGCCTCCACGCATGATATCCAATTCTCACATTGACCATGTATTGGTAGCAACCCTTCATCATAAGGATTTAGAAGGCACTCTATTGCGATGTGCACATAAAGATAGAGTTAACTCCAGTATCAACAAAGTAGATCAAGAATCTCAAAAGGTGCATTCAAGTGCACGTATCTAGGAAAAGAATCTTCTTCAAGCAGGATATCGATGACACATTATGGTAGAAGCATCTACATTGACACCAACAAGTGGTTCAACATGAGCTTAAAATCTTTCAAAAAAAAAAAATCAAAAAAATCATGAAAATAGTAAAGATAAAAATCGTCCTCCAATGAAAACCACTATGGTGGCACTTTGGATAGGTACCATGATGAAAACCTAGAAAATAGGTGTCATGTGTAGAATTGAGCATCTATGTGTGCTAGTTTAGGTGGAAGCATCTTATCCCATCCATAATAAATCCAACATTCCATCCATATCATCCATAACAAATTCATTCATCCATAAACCATTTATCCAATCCACTTTCATCTATCTACTGTACCATCTTCCAAGTTATCTTGATATTAACAAATTTTTGGTGTACAATTTACACTTGCTTATGGTAAACATCTTGACATGGGTCATTTTCATTGATCCTATCCTACCCAACATTAGCTAAGCCATGAAGCATTATCCAATGAAGCATTCCTTTGTTCAAACACCTTATCTTATCACAAGATAATCCTTGGTATCTTTTGTGTGCTTACCATATCCATTCATCCATACACCTATCCAAGCAGCTATCCATAGCATTCCATACATTTCTAGACACTTGGGACAGATATATACATCTTGCTTTGAGAATAAATCTTGATCTATATCATCCAACTTATGTGGTGATCCAAACTTTGATAAATGTGAAATCAAATTGGTCAAATCATTTGTGAGCCAAAAAGTCCAAATCACTAGCCCATGGCATATTTTGACAAGAAGACGTTCCTTATCAAGCTTCATCTTTCATCTTTCATCAATCCAAAAAATCAATAGCAATTGCATCTAATTTGTACTTCAATGTCGTATCAAATCATTCAAAAAAATTGTTTTCCAAAACCAAGCTTCAAAATCTCGATCAATCAAATCCAATCAATCCATCATCATCTCAGTCCTTGTGTTACTTAACACTATCCTTACATTGTTGTGTATCCTCAACAATGTTATCATGATCAATCCATCAATCAAATCCAATCAATCCCTCATCATCTTGGGATATCCATCCTAATCCTTTTGTTACTTAACGCCATACTTGCATTATTGTGTATCCTCAACAATGTTATCATCATCAATCCATCAATCTAATCAATCAACCCTAGCTTAGTTTTCAAAAAAATCCCAAATGGATCACTGATATCATCACACATATCCATATCCAAATCATCAAAATCATGCAAAAAATCCAAAAACATTAAAAAACCAAGAAAATCCAAAAAAATTTCAAAACATATCGAAATCCCAAAATAGGTCAAAAATTCAAAAAACATCAAGAACATGCCATCTAAACTACGTTGTCTCTGAGCTTAAATATAGGCAAGGCTAATCTTTGATCAGCCTCCGAGACACAAAAACACTAAGAGCATTTAAATAACTCAAAAATAAAAAAAACAACCTCATAACATTTCAAAAACATCAAAAACATCCAAATATTTGAAAAAATCCACCTGTCTCATCAATCATCCATAATAAATCAACCGTTGCCTTCATCCTTTGGAAATAAAAATAGAAACAACCATAACAATCAGCAAAAGCAAGCTTCAAATGCAAAATCAAAATCGAAACAACAAACGTTTAAATGAAAAATCAAACTCTTTATTTTTTTAGAAAACATGTCAATTAAACCTTATATCAACAACCTTTTAAACAAAACTTGTCACCATCCACTAACATGTCCTAGGATGCATCCTTCCTATAATGGGCATTATCTTTGGCAAACACTTTGGATACTTATCCTAAACAAAACACATCCCGTTGGCTAGAGGTATGAAGAACATTGGCTTGTTTAGAACTCACTTGATCTTTTCTTTTACTTATCTTATTGAACTCATTCCAATGAACTCTCGATGATGTCTATCAAAACTATTTAGAGAAAAAGGAATGGGGCATTGATCATTATAAATTTCATTTCATGTGCTTGTTGGACGTTCTTGTAATATAACTTGGAAAATACTTGCTTCGTTAGGTATGAATGGAAGGTGTTTTGGGTAGCTTGTTGACTATTGCATTGATAGGTTATAAATTCCATGTTTTGGTCCAAGATGTTTGAAACTTTTGAAGTGCATCCTAGCAATTTTTTTGTATTTCAGGTGTGAACAAGAATACTCCTATTTGTTTGTTGAGTCAAAGTCCATGGCACTAGATACCCTACCATCCTGGTTGTATATACCTTTATGCATCGTATCTATGTGTTTTATCAAACATAAGGAAAGTTGTGTCGTTCACGTCCCAATCCCTGGATAAGAAAATCATCATCACTCATCACCATATCTAATAAAGTCTTGAAAACTCATGGACTTGTTGGATTTCTAAATATTCTTGAAATCAAGGGTTCATCCATCTTATTCTTCTACTTATATCCATCTTGTTCTTCTCATTCTTCTATCTCTACTAACATTTCTATACAAGTATCAAATTTGTGTGTTATATCAAAATATACATGAGGCTACCCATGGTCAATGACTTTCTATACATCATCAAATTTTTCTACATCAAACATTTGAGATTTCTAGTCCTCTTTGAGCTAAACTAATCTTGAATCTTTGTCATGAGCTGGACCCAAAAATTGATTTTTTTCCTTTTCTCTCAAGGGGGTAGTGTAGCAACATAATTTCTTCTCTTTTTGCTGGGGAAGCAATTAGGCATCCAAAAATAAGATTTTTTTTAATTTCAATCATGGCAATGTTGTTCTTTGAACCAATGTAACATGTACCTCGCTTCAAAGAGGGGTAAAATTTAGACACCAAAAAAGTCTTGATTGATACTATGCATATGATTCTGATCAACTAACACTATTTCTTCCTAAATCACTTCAAATTCATCAATTATTTAAATAATCAACATTATTTAATTAAATTCATTAAAATCAACTATTAATCAAATAATTAAATTTATTGATTAATTCATCCTTCTTCTAATTCATTATTCATCTTATTTAATTAAATCAAAATCATTTAATTAAATCCTATCTTAATCCTCCCATTTGATTAAAATAAATCTTGAATCAAATTTCACAATCTTCTAATTCACTTTAATTAATTAATTCTAGATTAATTAATCCTAAATAAGCTTTCTAATCATCATTATCAATTCCTCCAACTTTTAACTCCTCAAGAGTTAAATTAACTCATGGTCAACTAACCAAGTTGCACATGAAAATAATTTCAATTAATTATTTAATTCATCTATTTTCCCTCTCCAAGGCATATTCCAAGGAATATTCCTCTCAACAACCTCTCATTCAATTTCCCTCCAAAAGTTTTCAAAAACCTTTCACATTTGCAATAAATTCTCTTAACACATTTCAAATCCTCTTACATCCCCTCAAATCTCATTCAATTCCTTTCACACCATTTTCAAATTCTCAACCATCAACATTTACTTCTCTTCCATCCTCCTCCACTCACACATTTCCCAAAATGTACTCCAACTTCCTCCAATAGAATTGTGACACTTGGCACATTCTCATTGGCTCTCATTTTATCCCACATCCACCAATTTCCTCCATTCTTCAACCCTTTTCTTCTATAAATAAAGGCATCATTTTCACAATATGGATCCACAACTTAGGGTATTATTATTATAGGTATTTCACTTCATAGCTTTCACTATTTTCATCATCTTCAAACACTTTTAGCTAGATTATAGTCATTTTCACACTTGGATCATATTCAATCATCAAGCTTATCAAAGGGATTGGGAAAGGGATTCTTTCCACATCAAAGGAGAACCACTCCCTCTATGGGATGGAGGTTTAACTAGTTTTATTTAGATTACATGCTTTATTTTTTCAAGTTTCTTGTTATTTCATGTTTTCTATTGAATTTGGCTAAAGAATTTCAAAGGGAACACTAGATTGTCTTTCTAACATGTTTGACACTTGTTTGTTTACCTCTTATTAGTTTGTACAGGTTTGGTGTTCACACCAACAAAGTCAATAGCCATTCAAAGTGTTTTCCAATAATTGTTTGTCGATGTTTGATTGAGTAGTGGTTGATGGGTTCATTGTTTGACAAGGCCTGCTTTTAGGAGAGGAAACATGGCATATAAGACATTAATTATGGTTTCAATCATGTGACCACCTATATAAGGCAAATGACAAAGTTTGCTAGTGTAGACACGTAAAATGTACTGATTGGCATTACACACTTGATCTTGATTAACTAACACCATTTCGTCTTGAATCACATTCTCAGCTTATCATCACTCTTCATCCCTTAATTAAATAAATAATCATTTATCTAATTAATTCATTCTCTCGTTAATTAAATTAATCAATTTGGTTTAAATAACCCTAGCTCTTTATTTAATTAAATAAATAAATTTTATTTAATTAATCTCTAAAGTCTATCTATTAAATTAAATAAATTAAAACCTTGTTTAATTTAATCTAACCAACCATTCCCTTTAGTTAAATAGAACAAAATATTTATTTAACTAGGTCTAAATCATTCTCCTCTCAACTTTGATTTATTTAAACCCTAAAATCTAAGTTAAATTATCTAATCTCACATTAAATTAATTAACCCTTGATTGATTTAATTATAATCCACGTCCCATCCTCTAGCTTTTTCCCCTTGCACATGAAAATAGATTTAATTCATTTATTAAATCCCTATTTTCTCTCAACATGGCATAATAGGGGAATATTCTTCTAAATTTGAAATCCTTCCAAGTGGACTTTGTCCTTCCAACAAGAGATTTATTCCATCTTATGCATTGAGCCAAGTTGCATTTAAGACATTCCTTTTTCCCTCTTACATGTCATTTCATTATTTTCAAATTCCACCTAATTGCATTTATGGGCACATTCATCAAAATGTGCACATCCTTTGCCCATTCACATCTTGACAAGTGGTATTTGGCCATTGGTTGAAAGTTAGTCCCACATTGCTTCATTTTGGGCATTTCTCCATCTTGTTTTTCTATAAATAAGAGGTTTCTCTCCTCATTTGATCATCCACAATTTGGGAAAACTTACTATACTCAATTTCATCTTCAAGAATTGGAATTTTCATCAATTTCATCAAGGCATAGCTAGGTTATTGCAAGTTTTCTCCATGGAGTTCATTTGAAGCAATCACCAAGTGGATCAATCATCACCAAATCATCAAAATCTTGCATAGGAGTTGGGAAAAGGCCAATTTCCACATCAAATTGGCACCAACTCCCCCATAAGATCAAGATTTTGCATGTTTTTAATAGGATTTGATATATCTCCTTGCTTTTTCATCATGTTCTTGTTTTTATTCATATTTTGAGCATTGCTAATGGATTTTATGGGGAAATTTGATCTTGGCTTGCATTTGAATCTTCTAATGTGTTTGTTTACTGTGTTTTGCAGGTGCTAGGATCTTGGTTCTACATTTTGGTGCTAGGAGGGAAAATATCACGTTTAGATCACATTTTTATCAAAGGTTTTGTGATTTTTTTCTATTTTTATGTGCCTATAGGGAAGTGCACCACTAGCAGACCAACGTCATAGTACAACACCGCTTCAAACTTCAAACAACGATGCTTTGTCTTCCCCACCCAAAATTTAAAATTTTAAACTCCACTGCTAGGTCAATTCGAGGCCGTTGACTTTTTTAAATTCTAAACTGCACTGCTGGTGAAACCTTCGACGCAATCATGGTCTCTGTTTTGTGGAAAAGAAACACTTGCAGACTTAGCAGTGCCATATAGCACCATTGGGTCCCTCAAACTACACCGCCTATGCAAACTCCACCGCTGAAAGGAAGTAAAAGTGAAATCTCAATTTTTTATGACATGTGTTTTTTTTAATTTTGATCATTTTGGTTATTAATTGCTTTCCTGGCCTCTATTTTGTAGTTCTAACTAACTAGTTTTTTGTAGGTTGGTCTAACCAAAGTGAAGGAGAAAGACAAGATTGAAAGAGGCATAATGACATCATTCTCTCATGATACCAAGTGTTTTTGAACACTTTAGTGTTTGTTTAACACTCTTAGAGAATTCACAATTTCTCTTAAAAATTAGTTATCTTTCATGTGCTTAGGACCTACTAAATTTCTTTTGGGCTCTAAAAAAATATTTCAATTTTTTCTACAAAGGGGCTTAAAAAGAACTTTAGGACAAACTCACTAGATTTGGTTGAAGATTAACAATTGAACAAAAAAATTTCCATATTTCATTTTGGTGCACTAAAAAGAATCAAATCATTTCTTTGTGGATTTAAAATGAACAGGTGCTTCTTTGTTTTGTAATTACTTACTCAAAGTAATATCATTAAAAGAATGCATGTGATTCTCTCACACCTCACGGTGATCTTGAGAATCAAAAGGCCTTTTGGTGACATTAAGTTGCATAAGTAATTACCCACACACTTCAATTTAGATTTTAAAATTGCACAAATCTTATGAGTGTGAGTGGAGAATATTGCGTACATTCTCTCTCTTTTGTTCACAACAAAGATTGATCAAGTTACGGATATGTTTGCTTGCTTTTGTTTATCTTAGAGGGCCTACCTTGTGGGAAAAAGTACTCACCCAAGGGAACAACCCAACTGGGAACACGCTAAAGCCAATCGACTTCCACCTGGGATATAAGTGTGGATATTGGAACAAAGACCAATATCACAAGGATTATTCTAATGAGAAGGGCAACAATGGTCTCTCGCCACATGGATGGTCCCCCATGAATAGAATTCCTGCATTAAAACCCTTGTGGAGAAAAGGCCAAAAATCCTTGATCTATTTGTTAGTGCAAGAACGGTCATTTTGAAGCCACCCCACACTTTTACGGCTTTTAGTAGAAATGGAAAGTATGCCATGGGAGATTCATGGGTATTGATGTTTTGTTGACCCAAGAAGTGAGTGTACTATAAGGGGGAGCCTGTGTAGTCAAGCATCTAAATGTTCGCTGAAAGTAGGCGTAGTTGGACTTGTCCAAGTGGGGATTCAACAAATATAGTCTTTCATATCCATAGGGTTGTAATTGCTCTTGAAATCAAAACACTTTGCTTGTTCATAAACATTGGAAAAAAAAAACATTCAACATTTATCATTAAATTTCAAACCCTTTAGGAAGTAAATACCATTGACAAAATTCAAGTGTTATTGCTTGCCCTAGGGATTCTATCCTTGGAGGTTTCTAAACATTTGGATTTACATCTTGATTTGCTTACTAAAGTCAATAATAAGTAACCCGTTCCTTGATTTCATTGAAGTTCCATATGATATACTTTGTGGAATGATAAGAAATTAAGACATCAGACATCTACTTCAAAAACCTAATCAAGAATTGTTTGTGGTAAAACAACTCACTAAGCAAAGCTAAGAACAACTGAACCCCACACATGTGTCTCAAATGGTTTCACACAAGATCAAAATACGGAAACCAAAGTCAAAAGCTCTTAGTCCAAAATATCATTAAAAGTGTCTCTCAACGTTATATGAATTCAGACGAAGATTGCTTTTTAACTTTTACAGAAAGGCCTCAAGAAACAATCCTGGGTTGTACTCATTCTATTATTGTCAAAATCCAAATCTTTATTGAGAATTTTAACACCTTGTCTAGAGTAAAGCATCTTCTTCAAAACCAAGGTCTTGTAAGCAATAGTCTTTTTTAGGTACACATAGGATCAAAATCAAACCTTCATCTATCTTTCAAACATCAAACCAAAATCATCTCACCATCAACTCTTGAAAATATTGGAAAAAATCCTCCATGTTAAACTTTGGAAAAATCATTTGAAACAAATCCAAATCATCTTGTTTAATTAGATGTGTGTAGATACATCCTTCTCCACATATTTAATCAAATTATCAAACCTTGTGGACAATTCTATCCCTTGATAACATCAAACATCTCAGGGTTTAGGAGTTCATTATCCAAAATCAAAATCCAATAAAAAATCATATTGTTTGGTTAGGTGTGTTTAGATGAATCCTTCTTCTCACACTTAGTCAAATTACCATCTTGAGGAAAAATTTACTCTAGGAAACCATCCAACCTCTTAGAGTTTATGAGTTCACTATCCAAATCCAAATCAAATCTAATCTAATCCCAAATCAAAATCAAACATCAAATGCAAGTCCTAAAGTTTAACATCTCCTTCAAGATTTCTCAAGAGTTATAATCATTCATATCATCCACCTTTCATGCATTTCACCATCATACCTTTGATCCTTAAATCATCCTAAATTTTCTCTTTTGTACCTAAAGTTAGATGAATCCAAAGAATTAGAGATTCATCTCCCACATTCTTGAAAATTGATCCCTATTTTATGGTGCGAACTAGATCTCAGCACAAGAGGAACATGGAAGAGAACAAAGAAACATCCACTTCAAGTGACCTAAGCCAAAAAAATTCTAAGATGAATCTCATTGGATCAAGCAATCCTCTAACTAACTTTCCTTCATCATCACAAAATCCTCAAGAGGAAATTCAAGTAGAGGATATCACCAATAATGCCTTCAAAATGACACAAGATGAGATCACCAAGATGGTCCAAAATCCCGAGAATCATAGAATCATCAACATCATGATGAGACTCAATCCCTCACTATACATGCTTGAATTAGCAAAACAAGGGGCGAAACTCCCTTCTGATTTTGATGTTAGTACCATTGTGGAACCACCTTTTGGGGTCATGCCTAAAATTTCATCCATTCCCCCAATCTCATCTACACCTCCATTCCAAAGCATCACTCAACCCATCCCCCAAATTACATCATCCATTGCTCCAACTGAACCCATTGTTAACAAAGGGAGCGCAATTCTTAATGCATTACAAACACACTCCCTTGTGAATAATCAAGATTTGGACGTAAACACCATCTTGGGGCAATCCATCCCACAAAATTCATCACATCCATATGTCCCCCTCACCTTCCATGATCCTAATGACCCATCATCATCATTTTGTGCAACACCTCAAACTTCTCTCCCCATAACCTCACAAGGAGAAGGAGACTTATTTGGACCAGAGGGCATCTTTGACACTACATCTTCATCATTCCCCCAAGGGAGTATGCCACTCACTTTTCCACCACTCCCCCCCTTGCCATCAATATCCACACTAACTCATTTGACTACAAAATCTGACGATTTTTTTTGATGAAAGATGTATAATTTGATGTATTGTCAAGATTTGATGTGTACTTTTAATTTTTTTAAAATTTTATCCTTGACGTTCGTTGAAATTTTGATGAACCTGGGTTTTGTCAAAATTTTGATGCACAGTCTTGTCAAAATTTTGACGAACATTCAAAATCAGAAAAAAATGAATTTGTGGTCGACATAAATAAAAGTGAGTTCGCCTATTTATTGTGACAGTGTTTTCTATACTTGTGAATTTGCTCTACTTGCAATAGCTTGTGGAGAACTAAGGACGATTATCTTGGGAAAAATCAGAAAAAATTCAAGAAGATATTGCTAGGTTGAAGGTGGTTATTGTCTTTTTCCATAATTCATTTGTGGAGTCAAATTTTTACTTCAAAGTTTGAAAATCATATTTTAAAGCAACATCTCATCAGATTTCATTTTTAGACTTGTGCATTTTGAGAATTTCATTTTCAGATTTTGTTGTGTAAGTCCAATCTTATGATTTTAGGAGTCTAACAGTTGGAAATCATAGTAAAATCATAATTTAATAAGTTCTGGAATTACCATTTTAAAGTGTTTTTTGGGGTCATTAACTTTAGGCTATCTTCTCTTTTGTAGGGGTGGTTACATGCCAAATTTTCTTGGTGTAAAATATCAAAATTATTAGATTTTGTTACCTGTCTATGATTAAAATTTATTGGAGTGTGAGTTTGATATTTTTTAAGATCTAAATATTCAAGCTTGGTAAAGAAAAATCACGTCAAATAATATTAGTCCAGAACAAAATGAAGAGATAGTTGCTAGAATGTGGGCTAGATTGAAAAGAAAGGGTGATGGGAAATGTTATTGTCCTTGCAATAATTGCAAGGGCTTAAAGATGAGAAGACTTTTAATCAAAATAGCTAAGAAACATTGTAGGAAGCATGGTCACATTGAAGGGGGCATGATTATTGTCCATTGGTAATTTGCTCATTATATGTGTTTATATTGATTGAATTTGTAAATGTTTATACCATTTTAACATTATATATATATATATATATATATATATATATATATATATATATAATCACTTGATCATGATCATGGTTTATTTGTGTCTATCATTATTATAAAGGTGGGGCACCCTAGGGAACATGATATGGATTATCATGGCCCAGAGAATGTGGTTTTGCAAGTTGAAGAATATGGAGTTGTGAATATCGAAGATGAAGTTAATGATCCTATGGAAGAAGATGATCATTCACCAAAAAAAACAATTGAAGATGATGGTACAAATACATTGATTCATGGCACATTTATTGGCACAACTAATCATGATGATCGAGATGACTTTGATGATGTTCATGATTTACCTATACTTGAGAAGGCATACGAACCCTTTTATGAAGGATACCAAACAACTCTTCTCTCTATTGTATTGTTGCTGGTGAACTTGAAGGTTATGAATGGTTTATCCAACATAGCAATCTCACGAATGTTAAGGTATGTCATATATGTCATCTTTTTTCATCTATTTTAATTGTTGTTAGTTCATCACTAGTAAATAAAGGATGAAATATGTAACATTAATATTCTTTATATTAACAAATTATTTTTTTGTTGTAGATTGATTGGTGAATTTTTGTTACCACCATCAAATATTTTGCCTCGCTCATACCGAGATTTATTTGGCATTATGAAAGATATTGGAATGGAGTATCAAGCAATAGATGCATGTCCCAATGATCATATTGTATATCATAAACAACATGAATTTGCAACAGAATTCCCAGGATGTCATATCAGTAGATATCAAATAGATCAACTAACAAAAAAGGTGTCTCACAAGGTTCTTCATTATATTCCCATTATTCCACGTATGCAACAATTATTTAGGTGTGAAAGCTTAACAAAATTTATGGATTACCATGCACGAAATAGAAGTGGAGATGACATTCTTTGAATGCCTATGGATGGTTCTGCATTTAGGGACATGGAGGAAAAATGGCCACACTTTAAAGAACTTCGTAATCTCAGGCTTTCATTAGCAACATACGGTGTCAATCCATTTGGAGAGTTGAGATCTATTTAATTGGTGTGACTTGTTTTTGTTATCAACAATAACATTCCTCCATGGATGTCAATAAAGAGGGAGCACATAATGTTGTTAATGATTGTTCCAGGTATTTGTTTACATCAATTTTGTTTAACGTAGTAGCATCTCATTTGTCTTATTTGTTGCATAATGACTTATATTTTTTTCATTTAATAGTTATGTACATTAATTTATATATATTTCAATAAAATGGTTATAATAATTATGTAATGTTTATGTTCATTCAACTAGGTAAGTACCAAGTTAAAGATATGAATGTATATATCGAGCCTCTTATCGACGAGTTACTAAAGTTATGGAATGTCGTCACTATGTATGACGTCTGTAGACCAATAGGAAAAAGAAAATTTTAATTCCATGCAATGCTTTTATGGACAATTCATGATGCCCTAGGGCTAACACATTTTTGTGGAATGTTATAACATTCGACTGCACTTTAATGATATTTAATTTTATGAAGTAGATATCATGCATGTTTTTTAAATAATCTATTCATTATATATAATTATAAAAATTGACATATTTAATCTAATTATATATGATCTTGCAGGTCTTCAAACAAAGGGAAAATTTGCATGTCCAATTTGTGGTCCAAAGATGAAATCTCATTGTTCAACAAGTTTAGGAAATTAGGTGTTTGATGAGTATAGGCACTTCCTCCATAGAAATCATAAGTATCGAACTACTGAAAAAAATATTTTCAATGGGAAAGAAGAGACTACATCAAAACCACAAAGAATGACACCTCGCCTATGGAAGTTGGAATATAATAGAATTAATCGTCAAGGTTATACATCAGATCAAATTGTTTATCTATCATATATGATATGTTTGGAATTTATATTTTTATATTGTGTTGTGTTTACTCATGATGTAATTGACAATGACTTTCATTGTTAATTTGTTTAACTTATATGCTTCATGAAGGTTGTCAAGGCATTAATGGTCGGCTTCTACAAGGATTGAAAAGTTATCCCAGACAATTTAGTAGGTTGCCCTACTATGAGCAACTAAAAATTGTGCATTTGTTTGATAAAATGCATATCATAAAGAATATAACAAAAATGTTATGGAAAATATTGGATGGAAGGCATGACAAAGAAAAAATTGTCAAAATTTGTAGTGACATTCAGGAAGCCAATAATGCAATGCAAGATGTCATTCAATTGAATAGCGATGGAGACCAAATTTATATAAGTTCCCTTCCTTGGTTGTTAATAGAGCAACTAAGCAGTGCTATAAAAAAATTTATACGAAAAATTCGATTTCCCACAGGATTTGTTGTGAACATAAACAATATCATAACAAAGAAAGGTGAATTTGGGTCAAGGATGAAAATGCATGATTGGCCTACCTTCATTAAGGTAATTATTCTGGTATATTATATACACTTGTATAGTGCATGTACTTTTCAGTATATTATGTTTACTACTTTTGGAAAAATAATGAAAAGATCATTTTATAATTGTTGCAGCATGTTCTACCTCTATCTCTCCTAGATAACTTCAACAACAATGTCAAGAAATTTATATATGATCTTGGAAAATACATGAGGTAAGTAGTGATATTTGTTCAATTCGTTGTATAGATCTTATAATTTCCATTTTTTTTACTTGTTATGTAATATATTGTATATTTTTGTTAAATCTTGTTAATATATTTGCACCTTGAATCACTTGTAGATGGTTGTCATATAAAGAAATCCATAAAGAAGATATAAATTATTGGAAGAGAAAAATTCCTCGTCTAATGTGTGAAATGCAAAAGTGTCTACCTTCGACATTTTTCAATGCACAAGAACACTACCTCATACACCAATTTGAGGAGATTGAATTGTGTGGACCTGTACACACATGGTCAATGTGGATGGTTGCGAGGCACTTGAGATTTTTTAAGGCTTTGGTTAGACAAAGAGCACATCCTGAAGGTTCTATGGTGTACATTAGTGAATATCTTCCTAAGTTTTCAGCAAAGATCCATGTAGATTGTATTTGGGATCCCAACTCTATTAACAAATTCAAAGGGGAGTACTTGATGGGGAAAGGTAGATTGAGGAAAGTGAGAGGTAATTATATGATGGTCATGGAGATTAATTAGAATACATTTTACATATGGTTTTTATGTATATTGTACTTATTTAATTATTAATCTTCAATATACATCAATTATAAATTAAGGTCGTATACTGTTGTAATTAACTAATTATACGTCGTTTGTGAATTTCAAATTTTTTTGATACAATTGGTCGAGAGTGGGATGCACTACATTTTTATGTCACAAACAATCTTGATTGGATGATGGTATGGATTGAACGATGTCAACAATCTAGTCGTGCATTAACATGGGAAGGTGTGGCTTCATTGGTTAAAGAAGCTCATCATAATGGAGATTCCAATGTTACACAAAGGGAAATCAATTTCGCATATGGTTTAAGAAATAAACAGGTATGCATAAATATATTAATCACCCATATTATTTAATTATTTTCAATTATATTGATGTATATATGATGTAGAGGATCCAACAACAAAACCAACAACATCATTTCATGAGGGTAAATCAAACCCAATCAGAATCAAGAGAAGATCAAATTCTTAATTCACTTTCTTTTTCCTCAAAACTCATACAACTTCTTTTGATTCTTCAATTCTACAAGACTTCAAGGCAACAAGTTAGTACTCCAATTTCAACAAACCATATGTCATTATCAGTATTCCAAATGACTCATTCAAAGCAAAAACCATATTAGAAAACTTTGACTTAATCAATAAGATTCACATCATTCTCAACCACCATATCAACATCTATACATTCTCTCAGCCTTTCATAAGGCAACACGATATGCTCACTTGCTACATAACCAATTACCAATCCTTCAAATTCCTGTATACATCATATCCTCAATGCAACAAAACACTTATTCTAAATCGAATTCCAAAATGTCAATAACCAAACTTCAATCATTGAAAATAGTCTAAACTTCTCAAATAGCACCAATTCATTTTCCTTACAAGGAAAACTAACAAAGACCAATCCTTCTTTCTATCAACTAGTTAATCAGTCCTTCAAGACACAAGATTCATCATGTTTTGAGAGAAATCAATTCAATACATCAATGTATAAATATTAGATATGCCTGCTCTATAAAGATACCAAGACACACAATAGAATCATCATTCCCAAAACAATATGGACTTCCTTTACAACCTTATTCAAGCATAAATTCTACTTTAACTCCATCCAAATGACAAGGTTCAAGTATTTAAGGTCACTCACTTCCTTGTACACATAGATTTCCACTGTCCATGAAATCTAAACATTAATTAGCAATAGACCTCCATACCCTAGATCAGGTGAACTACTCACACTAGGTTCAAAACCAAGATCCAAAGGAAAATTTAGAGACCTCTTAATTCCCATATCATCATATCAAAAACTCAAAATGATTTATACTAGAGAAACTAGCAGATTTCAGACTGTACGCCCAAGAAAGGCTACTAGAATAGGGCTATTTTACAAAGCATCCACCTTTTTTCCAACTCCAGATTGTTAGAAAACCTCAAAAATTCAAAGTAACGGTCACAAAACACTAGATTTATCCACTTTCAAAGATTGAAAGACCCATTTAGAAAGTGTATTAACAAACTCTTAATTTTAGGATGGAAACACCCAAAACAGTGAGGGTTTTGTGATTATCACCCTTACAAGCCTCCAATACTCTGAACAACCATTGAAACATGCTCAATTATGTCTGAAAATTCCTTTAGAAAAATATCCTTGGACATGCATACATTATTTCTCTAATACCATGCTAGAAACCTTCATTTTCAAGAGGAAAACTTAGAAAATTAACTTTAAATCAGCAACGCATCACCATATTCTTGATACCCTACACTCATACAAAACAAAATAACATAAAGGACACCCTACTTATCCCATCCCACCATTTCTACTAGGATTACATCAGTGGGATGGGCCTTAAACTTCTTTAGGGACTCTCAAAATCATAGTGAAACTAACTCTGCCCGAGACACAATATTGTCTTTGATTCTTTTACTGCTTAAAACTAACTTTCAAATTATTTGACAATGAAAAGTACTCTTTCTCAAATAAGATTACACAAGAACTAACCCTTGGATGTTACCAAATTATTAATACAAGTTAGGAGAAATAGAAAGAATGTTTTATAACTTAGAAAAACAAGGCTTTTATTCAAGATTTTGTTACAAGAATTTCAAGATTCTGCTCTTCCACGCCTTTCCATGCTTTTTATAAATTTTTCCCTCTTAATAACTACCTTTTCTAACTTCTCATCTATTCAAACTGCCTCTTATCTCCTAATATGCTTGATTTATGCCTTTTTGTTTACATAAAATTGCATTATTTACATTTTTTTGCATTTTCTCCTCCTAGTGACTTCTTTTATGATTTGATTACATTCAAATTAGCCTTTTCATGGCCTTGACACACAAATTTAGACTTGAACATGTGAATTTAACATATTAGCCTTTTGAAGGCATTTACAAGATCTAGGTGCTCCTGCACCAATATATATGTTGAGATTTTTTTCTTTGCATACATTCGGCCAAGAATAAATATGTTTATCAACTGACAATATTGCAATAATTTTTTCATGTTTGACATATTGTAGGTGAAACACCATAAGGCTATGTGGTGCAATGGTCATAAATTTCAAATAAAAAAGTTGGATGACATGAAGAAAACTTGTGATTCTGATATAACTTTAGTCTTTTAGGTGACTAATGTTTCATCTAGAAGCAACATACATCCAAAAGTCTTAGAAAATAGATACTATGGGATTTTGGATGATATATTTGAGTGTGAATTTAAGTCCTTCAAATTAGTTATGTTCGTCGTCATATGGTATAGGCTATGATTGAATGAAAATGATCGCAAGAGAAATATTATTGAAAATGATAATGGATTTACCATGGTTAATACAAGGTCGATCGAGCGAGCTAGAAATGAGCCCTATGTTCTTCCAAGCCAATGTGAGCAAGTATTTTACTCAAAGGTTTCAGGTAAACTAGGTTGGTCATTTGTTGTTAGACATGATCCAAGAGGAAGGCCGGTAAAGTATAATGTGGTGGAAGAAGAAGATACCGAGGAACTAGAAGATGATGTAGATGATGATCAAGATCAACAGATAGTTGATGATGTGCTTGATGAAGATTTCGAAGGAGAGGAACTAGATCATGATGATGTAGGATTTAATGTTCATGAAGATGATATCCATGTGGATGATGACATTATCGAAATTGATATCAGTGATGATGATGATATGACCAATCCTTACAATGTCAAATATGGATCAGATGATACAAAAAAAGAGTTGGATGAAGAAGAAGATCAATGACATTGAAATGTATGATTTGTGCGATTATATTATCTATTTGATATTAATTTATTGATAGAATTATAGTTGAATTATGTGGTTACATAATTAATTCATAATGTTTACATTGACATATGTATGAGTTATGAGATTATATTATCTATTTGATATTAATTTATTGATAGAATTATAGTTGACTTATGGGAGATCTGATTTTATGAATTTTTATCCATGTGCAGACCTAATGGGTTGTGTCTGAATATTGAATATAAATGATACACACACACATACATATATATGTATATATGTATGTATGTATGTATGTATGTATGTATGTATGTATGTATGTATGTATGTATGTATGAATGTATGTATGTATGTATATGTATTTGAAAATGTAAATGTAAATGCAATTACTAGATGCTCTCCTAGAAAAATAAATGCAACATATCATTAAGGAAATCTATATCTATGTATATAAATGTGTATTTCTAAATGCAAGTGTAAATGTGAAGAGCATATGGTTTTGTAGTGTTATAGATACAACATATCCATAAATTAATGTAATTGAAATTCTAAAGTATTCAACACATATAATATGAAATCGATCAAACTGTTAAACTACATGAGAAATAAATGAAAACAATAAATGCATATGTATCTAGATCAAATCCTTTTCGCGGTGGACCCAATTAGCACTCAAAAACGCTGGTTGAAAAACCACAAGAGGTTTCCAATCTCTTGGTATGCTTTAGGGTAATGTAAAAGGCTTAATGACTCGAGGCTTCTTCTCTTTTGGTGTTGCTAAACCTAGGTGGGTCTACCTATACTAATTGAGTAGACTTAATTGATGTTATTTAACTATAGTAACCTATCCACAATGGCAAGTTTATAGTGAATAGATGTGATCCTAATCTAATGCGAACTAAATGAGAAATATGTTCAATTGGTAGATGTATAAAATGAATTAGATTTATGGATGGACAAGGGGAGACCAGTGCCTTATTGGGTATATGGAGTCTAATTGTAATATCTGCAAATGTGGATTTCAATAATGGCAATAATTCAAACTGTTAGGCACAAAAATTGTTTACAACTTGTGTAAATGTGCAAGTGAATAATTGACAAACTCTTCTTGAGATAGAATGGAAATTATAGTTATGTGATTCTTCTGATTAATCCAACTAACACTTACTAATTGTTGTGATTGATTAAAAGATTTTAATCCCTACTTGAGAGAACCAAATAGCCAGATCACACATATATAGCAAATGTACAATGATAAACAGAGGACAAACTTGTTATATCAATTTAAACAATAGAGAAGCATCAGAATGGAGACAATCAAATAACTGCATAAATTTAACAAACAACTAATACCAAAATCTTAATCCGTGACTTAGATATCTTCATTTACTCCATCAAAATACATGCATCTGAGTCTCTATATATGAAAGCATTTTGCTAGAAATCTATCTAATGAATAACGACTATATTTTTTGCATTACTATGGAATATATATAAATACATCAAAACTTGGAAGGGACACGTGCCTTAACAATTTTTTTATTTTACTTAACTAATTAAAACAAGAGATTAGGCTCTGTTTAGCCATAGATGAACATTTGATAAATGATGTAGATAATCTTTTCATTGATGAGTATCGTCATCTCCTAATGTGTTCCTGGCCGATATTTCCACCTTTATCATCCTTTCATTCTACTCACAGCTCTCATCCAATGTCGAATCCTTCCCTATAGCATTTTCCAAAATTCTCTGCAACATCAATTCACATTCTTTGATCCACTTGGATTTCTCTTTCAACTTTTCTCCATCTTCAAATAGTGTAGGCAGTCCCATATTCGTAACATCAACCAACCCCTTTGCATCTTCTCACAGTTCCTCATAAAGGTCCCTATGTTTCTTTATAATATGGTCACCCATACCAATGGCCACACTATCAGGAACATCTCTTTCATTTAATTCTCAGAGATTTTCTTGAATCCTTCCATCAATTCTCTTGTGTTCCTGCCCTATAACATGGTTCTTTGAATATGCTCCCCATAGCTTATTCAACCAAATCATTAAGTTGGCATGCCTTTCTAATTATTGCAGTGAGTGTATCATATTTACTTTGTGAATATGCAGTTGACTCATACCAATGATCTTTTACCTGTGAGCTTTCACCATGTGTTATTAATTTAGGAGGCCACATTGTGACTCCTAGCATGTCCTTCAAATGATCATTTTCTCTCATAATCCTTTCATTACTCATTTTTTACATTTCCTTTTCTTTGATCAACATTTGTATTTGGGCTTTATTCAGTTTTGCACATTAATCCCAATGTATGTAGTCGCCACAAGATCTACCTCTCCAACCTTTAGAGTAATGACATGTCCAATTGCTTTCTTAGTATCAATCACCACTGACTTTCTATGAGGTGGATACAAGGCCCATATCATGAGTGATCCTTCATCTGGGTTATATTTGGATCCAACGTATATTTTTGTCACCCCCTCTGGACTAAGCTTGTGTGTGGCACTATTATCCTTTAAGAAGCTATCAAAGACCAATGTAGAATTCAAATCCAGCCCTGGAAAGATCATAACTCCAACATCCTCTAACATTTTCCTTCCTTTATTGGGGGTCATATTATCCATTTCTCTATCCACAGTTAATTTCAAATTATTTAGTAGCTGCTCCTTATTGCTTGGTGTAATATTATCAACTGTCTCCCTTATCTCCTTGCCCTTTTGTTTATACAAGAAAGATTTGAATTCTAAAGAATTCAAAAATTCATTATCTACTACAAATGACCTATATGCCATCTCTCTGGTGTCTATATCTTGGCTCTCTTCAACACTTGGTTCTCTAGGAGGGCAGTTGTAATCTTGAGTTTTTAGTCTGGAAATCCTACTGGGCAGGTCTCATGGCATATCTTCTCCAGATTCCTCATCTCTAGAAAAAGGGAAACCTGTATCTAGAAACCCTTTGTTTTATTCCTCCACCACTCTCTCTACTTCCTCTACCTCCAAATTTCTAATCATGTCATCAAACTGATAAGGCACATGATCATATCCTCCAAATTTTATCCTTTGTCTGGCAGAATTGATATATCACTCTGTATCAAAACCTTTTCTTGGTGGACCCTTATTCATATTATACTGCATTAATTTTTCAAGGATTAAATCATATCCTTCCTTTGCAAACATAGTAAAATCACCAAAGCACATAGTACTAGGCATAAATGCATGTTTCCTGAATGAACCAAAATTCATGAAACTAGAAAAATCTATTTGTCTTACAATTTCCAAATATGCAATCCTATTTGAGACTGTTTTAGGAAAAATGAATGGAGAATCCTCAAAACCAAACACCATTACAATAGTAGCATCTTCCAAGCAATACTAGTCTCCCCAATTGTGATTAATTGGTCCATTAAAGTCCTTAGGCCTAAGGAAGCATTTTATTTCATCAAACAATGAGTGCACACAAGGATGACTATAGAATTCACATACTGGATTTACAAAATATTCTTCAAAATACATGTAACTGGAATTAGCAAACCTACTATCCCAAATGGCAGTCCACAATTGAATGGGTAAAAATTCGCCCTCTTTATCAAACTATGAAACCTTCAAATTTTTCTGGCCAAATCCCTAACTCTTGTCTGAAGTACAATAATAGATGCATTAAAAGAGAATAATGCCTAAGGTGCAGAACAGTGGATTTATTCTTGATTTCCATCAATGCTAAGTCAAGTTCCTTAGAGACAAATGAAGCATAGTTGATAAACCTAGAATTATGACATTGAATGTCAACTACAATTACCATGGGAACAATGGACATATACTCAGGAACTTCCATACCCAACACTTTTCCTACCAAGAAATAGATATATCTCATATAGGCCTCAAATAAGTCCACATGGAATGGAGGCCCATCGCCATCATCAAGTGGGATAGTTTTACCATCTTGTTTAATTCTATGTAAGGGAAACCTCCAACCCTTGTAAGTGGTTTCCATTCTCCAAAACTCCTTTTCCAACTCTTCATTCACAATTTTCTCATTACTCCACCCTTCCAACTTAAAAACCTCACTTATTGAAGCCTCTGATATGTATATGAAGGGTTCCCAAGATGGTCCACATATGGCCTTAGGTTTTGAGTCATAGTGGGTGGCCAACAATTTTCCAGCTCTGTATTGACAAACACATTAGGGCAAACCATCTTTCCCAGATTTAGATGCCACAGATTACAAACTAGCTCAAAACGATCTCTTCGGTGAAAGTGGAATCTAAACAATTCATATAGCCTCTTATTGGGGTCCAAATGTCTCATATGTGCTTGCATTTGTTGTCCAATTTTTCCACTTCTGACCTCAATTGCACGGAGCACCTACCTTTGGGCCCAGAGCTAGGCAATTGGTCAATTAAATCTTGATTTAGCTTTCGTTCAACACCCTCTGACTCAATTCTAGACTCAATTTTCTGCTTCTTGCTCTTAGTGCGACTGCTCTCACTTTGTTTTCTACCTTTTAACTTCCCTGATCTGGTGGCTTCCATATTACTCGCTTAAAATTGTAGAAATGAAAAAGTTAAAATGCAAAGGACTTACTGGTTTTGATTGAGGTCTTTCAACTGAAACAATTCTCTGGCCCTTTGTTTGTCTCCCCGTTTCCTTGGCTACCAATTCACAACAATTTTCATTTTGCAATGATTTCCTTTCAATTTATGAAATTACCTGTGCTCCATGGCGCCATTAATGTTTTAACTCCAAGCATGAATGTAACAGATTTTTGAATTCCTTACTGTCAAATCAAACAAACTAGTAAGACACCTTCAAACTTTGGGCAATCTATACATTAGGCCCCAACCAACGTTCACTAAATACTCTACTGATCGGGGTAACACTCTACACATCTAACCGATGTTAACATTTTTATTGTATACATTGCCAAGAGTCACCCGGACAATCATTTTGGTTCATTTGTTTCTTCATCGGCCTGACTTTTAGTATTGCTAACACATTCAGTGGTTCCTCCAATGTTATAAGTCTCATCGATAACACATCAAATGAACTGGTCGGCAAGACACCTTCAAACTTTGGGGGATCTATACATTAGGCCACAACCAACGTTCACTGAATACTCTATTGATCGAGGTAACACTCTACACATCTGACCGATGTTAACATTTGTCCCATATACATCGCCAAGAGTCACCCCAACAATCATTTTGGTTCATTTGTTTCTTCATTGGCCTAAATTTTAGTATCACTAACACATTTAGTGGTTACTCCAATGTTATAAGTCTCACCAATAACACATCAAATGAACTGGTCAGCAAGACACCTTGAAACTTTGGGCAATCTATACATTAGGCCCCAACCAACGTTCACTGAATACACTGCTGATCGGTGTAACACTCTACACATCTGACCAATGTTAACATTTGTCTCGTATACATCACCAAGGGTCACCCTGACAATCATTTTGTTTCATTTGTTTCTTCATCGACTTGAATTTTAGTATCGCTAACACATTCAGTGGTTCCTCCGATGTTATAAGTCTCGCTGATATCTTTTCTTTTGGTAATGAATATGTTGCCAAAACTCTTTCTGATATCTATCGGTGTAACTTAATGGGTTGGGTGAACATTTAGGATTTACATCGATTGCACATGTCTCGCCGATATATTCCCAGTGCTCTTGTCGGTGAAAGAAATTATGGTCTCGCTGATGAAACTTTATCGATGAGGCTTAAACATTCAGGCTATATATATTTTTCATGCCAAGATGACTTGTCTTGCTGATAGATTATCTTCATCAATGAGACCATAAGCCAATATCCCCGATATGTCTTCTTTAGTAATCTTGATCACTACAACATTTTTGATGTCTCATCTATGTGCTAAAAAGTGCTTGTAACCCATAATAGGTCGGGAAGACCCATACTAGCTCATGTCGATGTGATTTTTTTGCCACAAGATCTTTGATCAGAAGGATTTTCAGGAGTAGAACAAGGTGACCATCATTAATTATATTACGTAGGGCCAATTACATCCTTTTCTGACTCAAAATGTAGTTAATTATTATTAAGAAATTTACATGAGTAAATTATTATAAAATTTTGAAAAATTTTATAGTTCCAACAGACCCTTCTTCATGTTGTATTGCATCAATTTCTTGAGAACCATATCATATCCATCCCTTGCTAACACAGTGAAATCATCGAAGAAAGGAAGAGAGGTGGAGATAGAGTGTCGATGGATAGGGGGGATAGGGATGGAGAGATGGTGAGAGATAGAGAGGGGGAGATAGAGAGGGGGAGGGAGACAAGGGGATATAGATAGGTATAGGAGGAGAGATAGAGAAGAGGGGGAGAGATAGAGAAGAGGGTGATATAGAGAGATAAAGGAGGATGGTGAAAGAGATAGAGAGATCATCATATAGGTAGAGAAATATATGGATAGAAAGAGATAGAGAGAGGACTGAGAGGGAGATAAAAAGAGAAATAGAGATAGAGATATAGAGTAGGAGAGATGGAGCTAGGGAGAAATGGAGTGAATAATAGAGAAAGGGGGGAGAGGGAGAGATGGCTCAATAGATAGAGGGGGGAAGAGGGAGTGACATAGATAGTGGGAGATATATAGAGATAGAGATAGAGATATATGGGAAGAGAAAGAGAGATGGAGATATATGGGAAGAGAAAGGAAGAGAGGTGGAGATAGAGAATTGATGGATAGGGGGGATAGGGAGGGACTAGATATGGTGAGAGATAGAGAGTGGGAGATAAAGAGGGGGAGGGAGATAAAGGGATATAGATAGGTAGAGGAGGAGAGATAGAGAAAAGGGGGAGAGATAGAAAAGAGGGTGATATAGAGAGATAGAGGGGGATGGTGAAAGAGATAGAGAGATCATGATAGAGAGTTGATGGATAGGGGGGATACGGAGGGAGTAGAGATGGAAAGAGATAGAGAGGGGGAGGGAGAGAAAGGGATATAGATAGGTAGAGGAGGAGAGATATAGAAGAGGGGGAGAGATAGAGAAGAGGGTTTAGGGTTTAGGGTTTAGGGAGATAGAGAGCAATAGGGAGAGATATATCAATCAAGCTCCTTATATCTCTATCTATTCATCCTTATCTCTTTATCTCTATACATCTCTCTATCTCTTTGTCTCCCTTTCTATTTTTATGTTTCTCATTATCTCCCTCTCTCTCTATATTTTCTTCCTTATATTTATCATTGTCTCCTTAAGTGTGCAATGGGTACATTGAAGAGGTCTTAAAGGAAAATTATCATATCTTTAATCAAATGGAATGCTACCTTGAGCATAACTCCCCAAGGACACATGCCATCCTTGGATTGTTGACATGAAACAACCAATCAAAACTTAGTTTCTCTTTTCCCTCTCTCTATTTTCCTTTGTATCTTTTATATTTCTCTCTCTCATGCTCTCTCTCTCTCTCTCTCTCCCTATCTATCTTAGTTCATATATTTCTCTCATTCTCTATCTTTTTAGTTTCTATATCTCTCTCTATTAGCTAATAGGCTACATATATTGTGAGATTTGAGCTTGAAACAAATCTCATGCTTGGAAACCACTATTGTGTCATTGTCTTTATATAGAGAGGGGGAGATAAAGAGGGGAATGGAGACAAAGGGATATAGATAGGTAGAGGATGAGAGATAGAGAAAAGGGGAAGATATAGAGAAGAGGGTGATATAGAGAGATAGACGGGGATGGTGAAATATATAGAGAGATCATGATAGAGATTCAATGGATAGGAGGGATAGGGAGGGACTAGAGATGGTGAGAGATAGAGAGGTTTAGATAGAGAGGTGGAGGGAGAGAAATGGATATAGATAGGTAGAGGAGGAGAGATATAGAAGAGGGGGAGAGATATAGAATAGGGTTTAGGGTTTAGGGTTTAGGGAGATAGAGAGCAACATGGAGAGATATATCAATCACACTCCCTATCTCTATCTATTCATCCTTATCTCTTTATCTCTCTACCTTTCTATCTCTTTGTCTCCCTTTTAATTTGTATGTTTCTCATTATATCCCTCTCTCTCTATACTTTCTTCCCTATATTTATCTTTGTCTCCTTAAGTGTGCAATGGGTACATTGAATAGGTCTTAAAGGAGAATTATCATATCTTTAATCAAATGGCATGATACTTTGAGAATAACTCCCCAAGGACACATGCCATCCTTGGATTGTTGACATGAAACAACCAATCAAAATTTAGTTTTTCTTTTCCCTCTCTCTTTTCCTTTGTATCGCTTATATTTCTCTCTCTCATGCTCTCTCTCTCTCTCTCCCTCTCCCTCTCTCTCCCTATCTATCTAAGTTCATCTCTTTCTCTCATTATTTATATTTTTAGTTTCTATATCTCTTTCTATTACCTAATAGGCTACATATATTATGAGATTTGAGCTTGAAACAAATCTCATGCCTGGAAACCACTATTGTGTCATTGTATTTATATAGAGAGGGGGAGATAGAGAGGGGGAGGGAGATAAAGGGATATAGATAGGTAGAGGAGGAGAGATAGAGAAAAGGGGGAGAGATAGAGAAGAGGGTGCTATAGAGAGATAGAGAGGGATGGTGAAAGAGATAAAGAGATTGTGATAGAGAGTTGATGGATAGGGGGGATAGGGAGGGACTAGAGATAGTGAGAGATAGAGAGGGGGAAGGAGAGAAAGGGATATAGATAGGTAGAGGAGGAGAGATAGAGAAGAGGGGGAGAGATAAAGAAGAGGGTTTAGGGTTTATGGTTTATCATTTAGGGAGATAGAGAGCAACATGGAGAGATATATCAAGCACACTCCCTACATCTCTATCTATTCATGCTTATCTCTTTATCTCTCTACCTCTCTCTATCTCTTTGTCTCCCTTTCTATTTGTATGTTTCTCATTATCTCCCTCTCTCTCTCTATTTTCTTCCCTATATTTATCTATCTCCTTAAGTGTGCAATGGGTACATTGAAGAGGTCTTAAAGGATAATTATCATATCTTTAATCAAATGGCATGCTACCTTGAGCATAACTCCCCAAGGAAACATGCCATTCTTGGATTTTTGACATGAAACAACCAATCAAAATTTTGTCTCTCTTTTCCCTCTCTCTTTTCCTTTGTATCTCTTATATTTCTCTCTCTCATGCTCTCTCTGTCTCTCTCCCTCTCTCTCTCTCCCTATCTATCTAAGTTCATATATTTCTCTGATTTTCTATATTTTTAGTTTCTATATCTCTTTCTATTAGATAATAGGCGACATATATTGTGAGATTTGAGCTTGAAACAAATATCATGCCTGGAAACCACTATTGTTTCATTGTATTTATATAGAGAGGGGGAGGGAGACAAAGGGATATAGATAGGTAGAGGAGAGATAGAGAAAATGTGGAGAGATAGAAAAGAGGGTGATATAGAGAGATAGAGAAGAGGGTTTAGGGTTTAGGGTTTAAGGTTTAGGGAGATAGAGAGAAACAGGGAGAGATATATCAAGCACTCTCCCTGTATCTCTATCTATTCATCCTTATCTCTTTATCTCTCTACCTCTCTCTATATCTTTGTATCCCTTTCTATTTGTATGTTTCTCATTATCTCCCTCTCTCTCTATATTTTCTTCCCTATATTTATCTTTGTCTCCTTAAGTGTGCAATGGGTACATTGAAGAGGTCTTAAAGGATAATTATCATATCTTTAATGAAATTGCATGCTACCTTGAGCATAACTCCCCAAGGACACATGCCATCCTTGGATTGTTGACATGAAACAACCAATAAAAATTTAGTTTCTCTTTTCCCTCTCTCTTTTCCTTTATATCTCTTATATTTCTCTCTCTCTCTCTCTCTCTCTCTCTCTCCCTATCTATCTAAGTTCATCTCTTTCTCTCATTCTCTATATTTTTAGTTTCTATATCTCTTTGTATTATCTAATAGGCTACATATATTGTGAGATTTGAGCTTGAAACAAATCTCATGCCTGGAAACCACTATCGTTTCATTGGAAAACAAGTTTCAATTTCCATTTAATGGTAAACCAGCTATAGTGTAATGGTAAAATCCTCTAAAATATTAGGTAAAAGCCTATATTTACTATTATATAATAATAAACATAATTATATTATATATTATTTAATCTAATATTACTATTATATTAATTATATTTTGCATTGGGATAACACCAAGGAAAATATAGAATATATACTTTCATGAAGAAAGAACATGAATGCCTATTATTAATCTACAAGAATGAGCTACAAAATATAAATCTAATATAGCTAATATATATTTAACTAATATATAATTAACTATATTGTGGAATATTAAAACCTAGCTAAATGGAGCCATAATTTTCAATTTAATTAACATACTCTAAAACCTAACGAAACCAAGTTGTAGCTTGTCAAATTGGAGAAGTGAAAGGTCAATTCCAATGTCAAGGAAGAGTTTGGAGGAGTGAAAATAAGGTCAATAGCAACGTCGATGAAGATTTTGGAGTTAAAACAAGGTCAATACCAGTGCCAATGAAGAGCAGAGGAGTGAAAACAAGGTCAATACCAGCATTGAGAAAGAGTTTGGAGGAGTGAAAACAAGGTCAATACCAGCGCCGAGGATGAGGTTGAGGGAACTTAGGGAAAATTGACGACCAAGGGACAATGAGTACTGTAATTTTGGAACCTCCATTCTCTTTAACTTGTAATTTTCATGCCTAGTTTCCAAAGATCTTCTCATACATTGGCACCACCAAAGGTCTAGGATTTCATCACGCATAGCCTTCATCACATGATTTTGAAGAAATTGTAGACTTAGTCAAAGTATATGCTAGGCTAAGCTAGATCTAATGAATGGAAATAGAGGCATACATTTCTTCTTTAATACATATGAAAGGAAAGGCCTCCTCCCTTCTTGGTAGTGATAACCTCCTCCACACACAACCCTTAAAAATTATGAATAGAGGAATATAATCTTTGAAGAACTCAAAGTTGATTCTCTCCTACCTGATGAAATTAGTCATTTTATCCTTACAAACATTTATAGTTATTACTAGAGGCACATAGTCCAATTCTTCATAATAGAAGAATTTGATCACACTTTTCCAATGATGGCATTATGAGAAAATCTTAGGTTAAATGAATAATTCATATCTAAGTTCTTTAAATCATGTCAAACCATATAAGAGAAGACTGTTGCTATGTGTACTTGGATACCATGGAGAAAGGCTCTTTGGGATCTTTCATCAATCAAGGTATTGTTAAATTTTAACACCTAAAAGTGAGAATGAAGAATCTTTCCTAAGATGGTGGCCATCCCATTATATTTCTTAGATTTGTTAGAGATATTTTTTTTTTGAAGTAGAGATTGGACCATCAAATAGTGTCACCATGACTCTACCAATATATCCATGTCAAATTGACAAACCCTGACTTAGCAACCACAAATTCACAAGAAAATATCCTTTGTCATCCCTAGGGCATCAATGCAATGCCAAGTTTCTTGCTTTAACAGACCCCTAAATGAAATGAACCTCTTTCATACCATGTTGCACACCACTCCACCGAGTTACAATTCTAAGACAGTGGGTGGATTGTTGGATGTCATTTCTATTTAGCCCTCAAACCCTTACATAGGAAAAATAGGGCAGTCCCTGTATTTGATTATTTTATCCCACAAAACAGTGATCTCAGAGCATATCAAGCTTGTACGAACACATATATTTATCTACACCAATGATCTCAGAGTATTTCAAGCTTGTACAGATCCATACAACACAAAAGAAATTCAAAAAAAGAGTAAAAGAAAAATTCCTTCAAGAACGTGGTATTTGATATGAAATTTTGGTATCAACAATTGCAATGGGATGGGAATACAATATGATATAAGTGAGATAAGAAATGGATCATTTGAAGCATCAAACCAATATGCAAAGATGAAAGAAAGCGCTAACCCCTTAAACTGAAAAAGTTTCTTTAAACTTTAAGTTTGTTGGGTAGCTAATTCTTTTATGTTATCAAATCCTACCATCATACATAATTAAAATGTTGTTGTTTCAAATGACTATTAGTACTAACCTTCACTATTTGAATATGTTGAAACCTTGTCATAGAGAACTAGAACATTGATGCAACCACTCATCCTACCTTAAAACATACCAAAAGTCTCCTAGCAATTAGACATAGGAATATTTAAGATGACTTAAACAATTTTTATTGCCAAAGCATAAACTTATGATGACTTAATGAGGCCTAGTACACACTCCCTCCCCGTTAACCACTTAGACATATGTAAATTAAATATAAATTTGTTGCTATTTTTAGTCATGTAGGTGTCCAATAAACCACTTGGTGGTGTTTCCCTTCAAGTTTATTTACTTGAATGAAGAGCAAAAGTCCTTTGATTACAATTACATAATACATTTGAGGCCTTGGTTGTGTAACTGGTGCACCATAGTCACATTTAACACTTGTTACAAAGTTGGGGAGTTAAAAATTTAAGTAGATTTGATTTGTGATGGACATATTTGGATGGTAGTAACAATAACTTGCAATCTATCAAGACTTGATTACCTTATAACCTATCAAATTCTCACGATGAAATGATAGATTTATCATAATGTCACCTTGGGATCACATCACCATGAAAGAACTTCATCCAACATCCTTATGAGTGCAGGTACCACCAAATAGGCATTTGTCAGATCTGTCTTCCTCGAGCGAGGGATATTCAGGAAGAGAAGAGGAAAGTGAGACATGTAGTACATCTAAAAGAGTGAGATCAACTAGAGGTCAAAAGATTAGAAGAAAATTTTGTAAATGCATGGATTTTTTTCTTGCTGAAGGAGAGTCATGTTCTTATGATGATGAGAGCATAGGCGACATCGAGATGCCCTTGAGGTACAAACATCTATGGAAACAATGGGTACCCAAGGAACTTCCTCCAATAAACATTGATTTTTGTGTCAATGAGAGGATATATCACATAGCACCACTGTCATTACATGGTTTGGGCTTATTTTCCATGGATGACATAAATGTCTATTATGAGAAAGTTACTGAATTGATGGAGTATGTTGGACACTATTACAATTGCAAAGATTGGATGCAACTGGTTCGATATACATGAAGTATGTGTAGGTATGCACTGTCAACAAATTATATACAGCTAAAAGATAAGGATCAAAATAAAGGATTGGCTATGTACATTGATAGAAGGCCGAAAGCATCAGAGAATATTGAAGGGTTTATAAATAGTACACGACCTAGGTCAAAAAATAAACAACTCAATTGCATATTCGAGGTGCACGAGGGAAACCATGTATTCGTATGTGCGATAAAATCAATAACTGTAGGGGAAGAGTTGCTAATTAATTACAATTTGAATCACTTAGTTAAAAACACAATTACTATGGGGATGGTATGTACTATGTACCATTTTACCCAACCTCCAATTAATGACTCCAATATACCATTTTATTCTTTTTTTTCTTTTTTCATAAGTCTATTGGTTTCATTTTGGTAATGCTTTTTTATATTTAATTTTTGTCACAACAGAACATTGATCATACGGGGAAGGATCTGGCCAAGAGCACAAATCATGATCCATCTTCAGCCACTTCTACCCAACAGGTTTACCTCATTGTAATTTTACAAATTAGATATAAGAAAAAAGTTTTATTTTTATGTTTTTTTCATAAGTTCCTTGGGCTAATTTCGATAATGTTTTTAATATTATTGATGCGGTCAACTAATTGGGGAAAGGAACCAGTAGTAGAGGAGAACATCCATAGGGAGGTGCAGTCAATATTATGTGATGATGACATCGCATATTCAACAAGCCCTCTCGATATGTTAAGGAAGACCCAAAAAAAATGCAATGAAGAAATCCTTAAGTTGATATTCATAGTGCCTCAAATAGATGAGATAAGAGAGAGGGTTAAAATATTGACTGAGAGAGCACAAAACTTGCAAGTAACTTGTCATGAGGTCTTTAATTATAACATAATTTGATTCATGGTTTTATATTTTGTACTCTTTTATGTCATGAACTAAAATATGTGTTGTTTTTACAGGATTATTTGCATCCTCATGATACTGCTGGTCATGATCAGGGTATTGCAGGTGCTGCCCAAGGAGTAGGGGTTGGTACAAGTGTCAATCTTGATCTTCCTGCACATACATCACATCATCCGACCCCATCATCCGTGCCTATATTGTCGTCTCAAATGTCGGCAACACATAACATGTAGGCATCAGGTAGTGCACCCTCTTGCAGCGAACACATGCCAGAACATGCATCAGGACATGTACCTAGGGATGCAAAGGGAATAGCTAGTATTGGTGATGTTTTAGTAGCATTTCCTGGATCTTCTCATATTACTAGTACGGGAATATTGTCCATCACATTTGTGGTGACCGAGGATTTCATTCCCATTCCCATAAAGATAGAGAAGGTCCCAGGTACTTTAAAATGTTTTAATCATTATTATATATAATCCAATTGAAATTTACTTATTGATCACTCTTTTTAGACTAATGACCCCATGATCATTTTGTAGGAAATGATGTTTTTTATAAAAATATAAGTGATATTACACTGGAGCTCTTCAGGCCCACCATACATACAGGTGGAATTCCGAAAATGAAGATTTAAAAGATGAGCTCATTAATCATTTAGTTGTGTTGTTTGATGATAAAAAATTTAACCGAACGAAGGTCCTTAAGAAAGTTGGTACCTATCTAAAGTATATGAGGGACCAATATAGGTCACATTTAGAGAAGAACAAAAAGTACGAGCATCCCCCCATGATTCTAGAGAGGGATTGGAAGGACCTAGTGTCAGATGGAAAGGAGAAGGTTGAAAAGGAAAAAAGAAAGACACCACTGGGCCAAGGAAGGTATGTGATACTATCAACAATGTAATTATATACTGATTACTCTTTCTTTTTACATAATCTAATGAATTTCAAATTTTTCATAGGCTGTCCAACACATCAAAGGAAACAAAGGAAAGACTAGAAAAACATGGACAACACAAACTTGGCTCTGGTGGCTATATGAAATTAGCCACATGAATTGTAAGTATCAATAAATGAAATATTGCATCCAAATAATAAATTGCAAACAATTTTGGTTTTATCACACCATAGAAGCAAAAGTCATCATCTTATGCAAAAATGTAGGGCTCTAAATTCAACAGAGTTCCCACAAAAGAGGACCTGAAGATTTCTTTCCAGCAAGGCTATGGAGCCATGGTTGAATGCCTAAGAGTATTGACTGAGAAAACACAATCTTCCACTGCATCCGATATGCAGGTAAATAAACTCAATAAAGTTTATTTAAAATTGAATACTTCTGCAATCTATTTAATATTAATTTCCACCATAAAGTAAGTATGTGCCTATTTGTTTTAAACATACAAGCAATGATAATACTGCACATGACATTGGAATGCAACCTGATGAGGGTGGAGCACAACCTGCAGATGGTCATGGTGTGCATCCCGGTACTGGATGTATTCATGTGCTATACAAAACAAAGTATAGATTAATACAATTAAACATATTCAATTGCAATTGGTGTATTAATTAATGTAACCTTTCGTGTTTCAACTTTAGAGCATGTAGAGTGTGATCAACATGTTGAGCATGATCAGGCTAGAGAAGATCAAGAACATGTTGTGGCCCCATCAGGTAAAGAGAACCACTCTAATGTTCTTTTAAACATATTTAATTGCAATTGGTGTATTAATTAATGTAACCTTTCATGTTTCAACTCCATATCACAATTTAGAGGGTGTTCAACATGTTGAGCATGAGGCTATAAGAGAAGATCAAGAAAATGATGTGGCCCCATCAAGTAAAGAGAACCACTCTAATGTTCTTTTAATTAATGAAATACTTGTAACAATAATAATAAAACATATCAATTTAACATTTCTTTGTTATTGCAACAAACCCCCCTTTGCATCGGCGTCCACATCATGAGTACACGACTAGGCATACATTAAGATCACAAGAAAAGGGAAAAACAACTAAAGGGGGGAAAGATGATTTAGAAAATGATACTCCACTTAAGCTTTTTTTAGCATAAAAAAAGAAACAAAAAAAAAGTGATTGTAATCATATTATGAATGAATGTTATATGTTAATGAATGAATGTTATATGATAATGAATGAATTTTATATGTTATTAATGGATGAATGAATGATTAATTTTATATGATCAGGTATGGGGAATTGAGAGTGATGTGAGGGGGGGAGGAGGGGCCAAATGAGCTTCCACCATCACATGGTTGGCCCTGTTAAGTAGAGAATATTAAACTATTCTCGAAACAAAGAGAAGCTCAATAAGGTAATGAAATTTTGAATATAAGAAATGCATCATTTGAAGCATCAAACCAATATAAAAAGATGAAAGAAAGTGCTAACTTTTCACTATGGTGGCAGAAAAATGATTCTTTATACCCTGATGCCTTCATTTTTCAAGCCAATTTCTCCTTCTTTGCATAGCTCTGCCATGTTTGTGGATGTGATATGACTCCTACACAAAAAACATGTAGCAGTTTATGGCCTTCAATCCAACTACATCCAAGTATCTTTTTAATTCCTCTATCTTTCATCAATCTATTTACTATTTGAACCTCATACAGATGTTTTAAATGAAGAACCCATTATTGTGAAATGTGCCTCCAGTTGAGTAAAGTGAATCCATGCTTTGTATCATAATTTGAAGTTGTTTCCATTCCAATGTTTTGAGTTTAGTTTGTTTGTATGACTTTCTATGAATACCACATTGTGTTGTGTGTGGATTTGGTTTCAAAGCTCTGTTTCTTTTGCTTTTAGTGGTGACATAACTCTAAAATTTAACTTTTGTGCATAATAGGTTAGTGGAAAAATTGACAGCTCTGAAGGGTTTAGAGGGTTGATTGAGATAGATACACGAATATTTGGATCTTGTTGTTGATGGAAGGCTTCCACTTAATCATGAAGTTTTGTACCATTTGTAGTTATGCAAAAATTTCTCTGCTTACATTCATTCAAGAGGCTAGGTCGCTTATCTTTTGTCATATGGTTGGATTAATGTGGCATACAATGTCAATGCGGGCTATAGTTTTTTTAATATGTTCAAGTTATGCATAGTTTACAATGAATAGAGGGTGAAAAGGGGAGTGTAAGTTAAAACAACCATCATTAACAATCATTCTTTATACTATGTTATATTTATTCATTATTCCTAAAATTCTTAAACATATAGACTAGGAAGAGAACTCTATTCAATACATGAGTATGTACTACATATATTGTTGTATCCAAGCCTTATGATCTTGGATATATCTAGGAAGGCCCAAGAAAGGAGTTGCATGTATATAAGTAGTTGATTGGATGTCTGAGAAGTTTTGGAAGAATAACAATATAGGACTTGTACATGTAACAATAAATAACAATGCACTAGTTTGAATAAGAGTTGCATGGACATGGATATAGACACAGATGTGATTTTTTTTCAATGCCCCCCCTTTTGTTGTTATAGTATTGATCTTATTACAGGTCCTCTCTATATTGCTAGCATTGTATTGAACACTACCTCTGAAACAAAAGCAACATTTTGTCTACTCTCGTACAATTGTTCTTTTTGTAATTACAATTATTTTCCTATACTACAACTTTTGGAATATTTTGTAAAAGTGAATTTACAATTCAGTATGCAAATTCATCCATGTTTCAAAACTTGCAACCTCAAGATGGATAAATACTATCTCACAAACCTACACTAGCATTCCTCTTCATTCTTACAAGGTACTTTCTTGTCCTTTAATACTTTGATAGTTATTTTATGACATTTGGCTCAATTCCAGAGTGCTATAGCAATCTATTCTATGATCAACACTTAATATAAGTTTATATCAGCAAATACATGTCATGTATGGTGTTTTTTAATGCATGTGAAGCTAACTTGTAATCCTTCAAATGGTTATACCACCAAATAGTTATCATTTTTGTGTTGTCTTTGTATAATATAAGTTTATATTAGCAAATAGAAAGAGATAGAGAGAGGACTGAGAGGGATATAATTATGTCTTCATATTGCTACAATATCTTGTTGAACCTTTCTTGCTGCAATGGGGTTGGCATATTTGTGAGAACTATTATTTTGTGTACTTGCTTGTGTAGGTGCATTTGTGGACTGTCAAAAGCACAAATTTTTGTGTGTGGGCAATGATCTTGCAACATTATTTAGTAGAGACCAAAGCTAGTTTGGCTTGTGCTGTTAACTCAAGGAGGTTAAGTTTACACTTGTCATTATGTATTGTCCATTTTTGTGCCTTAAAATGATAAATTCCATCATGATCATACACTCATGGTTGTCCAATATAAACAAATTATATCTATTTATGTATAATTTTAGTTATCTCCTTTTGATTTTAAATAAGTAATATTATTTTTCAATAAGATTTTAACCAATAGATGTGTTTGACATAATTCAAAGACTCCTATGTCTTCCTTGAAAGAGCTCACTAATGGAGAGCAGAGGCCACATAAGACTCTCACTGATAGGTAGCAAGTATATGATTCTGACCTTTTGGAGGAGTATCTATCTCTTCTATTTGTATTTCCAGTTATATCCCTTTTTTGCTTAGGCACATTATATTATAAAGCTCTGGCAATTTTTTTATTCCCTTACACTACATTTTTTTGTTATTTCAGTTTTAGGAAAATCGAGATGCATTGATCAAGTGTATCACAGAAGATGTTGGCTTTAATAATGGAAGACATATAGTTGCATGTATCATCTATAAGCCACTTCTCCAATGGTGTTCATTTGAAGTTGAAAGAGAAAGTTTTTTTTATCATATCATTCAAACGATCGGTTCAACAATTGAGGTATCATTGATTCTGTATTTCCCTAGTTCTGAGTAGTTTATGTGAATTGGCTCTATAGAATATAATGATTTACTCATGTAAATCTCTCAATAATAACTAAATTTTGAGTCAGAAAAGGATGTAATTGGCCCTACAAAATATAATTACCCATGGTTACCTTGTTCTACTCTTGAAAATCCTTCTGATCAAAGATATTGTGGCAAACAAATCACATTAGAATGAGCTAGTATTGGTCTTCTCAACCTATTATGGGTTACAAGCACTTTTTAGCACATCGATGAGACATCAAAACTGTTGTAGTAATCAATATTACTAAAGAAGACATATCAAGGATATTGGCTTATGGTCTCATCAACGAAGATAATCTATCAGCAAGACAAGTCATCTCAGCATGAAAAATATATGTTGGCCTGAACATTTAAGTCTCACCGATGAAGTTTCATCGGCAAGACCATCATTTCTTTCACCTACAGGAGCATTGGGAATATATCGACAAGACATAGCAGGTTGGGTAAACATTCAAAACTTACCCCGATGGTATAAGTCTCACTGATATACTTCCTCATGCTTTGTCAATGAGACCACAAGTCAGTCCTTCCAATAAATATTTTTCTAAAAAAAAAATACAACATTTCATCAAAATTTTGACGACACGGTCTGACGAAAAAAAAAGTGTGATGAGGTTGCTATAGCTACGATGCAATTTTAATCTCATTCCAATAGCGAGATTTTCAAACAAATGACAATTTTTTCTTAGAATATCGGGGAGACTGGCTTATGGTCTCATCGATGAAGAGAATCTATCGACAAGACAAGTCATCTTGACATGAAAAATATATATTGGCTCAAACATTTATGTTTCACCGATGATGTTTCATCGGCGAGACCATCATTTATTTCACTGATAAGAGCACTAGGAATATATCGGCGAGACATAGCGGGTTGAGTAAACATTGAGAACTTACCTTGATGGTATAAGTCTCATGGATATACTTCTTCGTGCTCATCAATGAGACCACAAGTTAGTCCTCCTGATATAGCTATAGCTCCAATGCAATTTTGATCTCATTTTGATGATGAGATCATCGAAAAAATGATGAATGTTTCTTGGAATTTCCACAAAACTTGGTCATAATTTCAACAAACATCTCATGTTGTTCCGACGATTTGGCAGAGGCATGCCATGTGTGTTATGGCTATTGTTTGTCGCTAGATCGATGCAATGTTTGTCGATATTCCAATGAACATGAGGTCCCTTTTTTGAGGTAGAAACTGACAAAGTTTAATCATGAATTCAACATTTTGAAGCTCGTCGGGATACCGATGAAAATTTAGCAACAAAAATTTTCAAAAGATTTGTAAGAATTTTGACAATAGGTTTTTGATAGTTCAACAAACGTTTGTAAGAAAGTGGAGTCAAATACAGTAGTGCCACATCACCTCTTGGTTTAGGGATTCCCCCTTTACCAAATGTCAATCAACAAAATCAAATCAACCCCCCGATCATTAATCAAAATATCATATAGAATCCTTCCATCTTGTCATCGACATCGCAACAACAGATGGCAACCATCTCGATAACGCAAGCCACCACCATCATATCATCAACCATCCCCCAAGTATCTCAAAACATGGTCTCTCAAGGACCAAGTGTATCAATCACACCATCCACAACCCAAATCCCAATCATCAATTGATGATACCTCTCACCACAACAACAAACACTATACCAAATCCACCACCACCACCACCACCACCACCACCTCCACCACCAAACACAAATGTATCAAGCTAATATAGCATTGCATTACAAGATACTCAACAAGCTACCTATCAAAATTCACTTTAGTAAATCCAAAACCAACAAGCTGCACAACTAGCCACTCAACAAGCGCAAACACAATTAGCTACACAACAAGCCGCACAAGCAGCACAAACCACTCAATCCACTCAAGTCGCACAACAAGCGCAATAGGAACATTAGGCACAAAAGGACGCTCAAGCCCAAGCCCTATTATAACAAAAATAAGTTTCCCAACAAGCACAGGAACAAATGCACACTCGAGCCCAGTACCAAGCTCAAAAGGCATATGCATAAGCACAAGCACAAGTGTAAGCACAATACCCTGCACAACAAAAAGAAACTCAACAACAAGCATACCAACAAGCACTAAAACAATACCAAGAGCAGCAAGAAGTAGCCCAACTAGCAACCCAACAACAAGCATTGTTGGTACAACAACAACAACAAGCACTACTAGCGCAACAACAACAGGATCAACAACAAGCATTGTTGATACAACAACAAGTACAAGCATTCTTGGCATAGAAAAATGTGCAAGCACCATCCACCAACACACCGACTAATCCACCCATCCCTCCAACAAGTGAACCACCAAAAAACACCTTCATCCCACCCCCTAATCTGCAAAATGATGTAGAAACACAGATTAAGTTACTCTCACAACAAGTACTTGATCTTCAATCAGGGAAAACCATACAGACACCTAGCAACTTGTGTCCCTATCTATTTGATAGGAGCCTTGTAATGAAACTGTTTCCAAAGGGATTTGAGATCCCCAAATATCGAGGGATGGGAAACCCTAAAGATCACATCAGTCAATTCCAAGTTCATTGCATGGAAGTCGCATATGACAATACCTATCTAATGTGGCTATTTCCTAGAAGTTTGGCTAGCCATGCCATGGAGTGGTTCTCTCGTCTTCCTCTTGGCATCAATAAGTTCCAAGAGATAGTGGATGCATTCATAAAAATTATGCATTTAATATAGGTATGGATGTCAGTCTAGAGGAACTATCAGCCCTTAAACAAGGAAAGAACAAATCATTTGTTTCCTTCCTACAACGATGTCGATCCAAGGCCAATAGGAGAAAATGGGTCATGCCAAAAGAACAACAAGTTTGCACCATCATCTCCAATCTCAAAGGTGCCTTGAAATTCCATCTCAAAGTGCAAGGTATCACCACATATGATCAATTGATCCCTAAGGCGCTTAACATTGAATGAGCCCTTATTTCACAAGGAGGGACACCCACATATCCAAAAACAACAAAACAATTTCCCATCCAATAGCTATAACGAGAAACCTCACACATGGGAAAGGAACAAAAATGTCACAAACGATGGTGTAGTTGATGCTAAGGTCGTGATTAGTGCTCCAAGGAAAAACAACAAAACTTACCAACAACCGCAAAATAATGATCAGAAAAACACCCAAACCAACATAGTATCACAACACCAACCAACCAAAAATCAGGTTAATAACCTAAATAATCAAGGGGGACCACCCCTATGAGACAAAAAATCCACCAAGTGGAAGTACACTACCCTTGGGGAACCACTCGAGGTCATCATGAACAAATTTATAAATGAAAACCTCATCAAGGATCCCACCTATGAGAATTACCAAGAACCAGAAGTGAAACCACCCTAGTACAATAAAAACTAGCTCTATGAATTTCACAAAATCAAAGGGTACACCACTAATAGTTGCATAAGGTTAAAAAATCTAATGTTGGGCCTCATTAATCAAAAAATCATAAATGTGGAGTAGCCAGCGGGAAACCAAAACCTCCAACTCTACATGAATCCAATGCCCAATCATAACAATAAAGGGAACAATAATAATGATAAAGGGAAGGGGACATTCAAAAGTGTCAATCATGTATACAACCATGTCATTGTATCCCTGGATGATTATTGCTCTGTTATCACCTTCAAAGGAGCCCCACACTAATTGTGGATTCACCACAAGAGGATCTTAGTGGATGGAGGTGTAGGTTTAAACATTTGTTCCCTCAAGCTCATAAAGAATCTGGGAATATCAAAGGATTCCATTAAAAAAGAAAGGGCATCACAATCAGGGCATACGATGATCAAGAAAGAGTGTCTCAGGGCACTATCCAACTTTCTATCGAAGTAGGACCAGCAATTATGGAAACCACCTGTCAGGTCCTTGACCTTGATTTTCCTTATAATATTATCTTGGGGCATCCATGGATCCATGGGATGCAAGCAGTGGCATCAACCTTCCACCAGTATGTCAAATTCACATACCAAGGCTAGGAGGTCACTATACATGGGGATCCCAAACAATTTTCTTATTGAAAGAGGCTAGAAGCCAAATATTACAAAATCCCCCAAGTGCCAAAGAATGATGAAGGCTCATCTACCCCATACATTGACCTAGCTAATCTCACCTCCACTTCTGTGACAAAGACACCCGCCATCCCCACCATCTCTGAAATCAAGGTTATTATCCAGGACAATGGGTGTGGACACTATACAATCCCAAAGAATTCCTTCGTGGTAGGAGAGTTACTACAATCTCCTAGGTCACAGGGATGACCACAATCAAAGGATGCTTCATCATACCAAACATTCACAACAGGCTCTTCCAACTTCTGAAGTTGGGGAGATCTAGGCCGAGAGATAATTGAAGAGGACCCATACCATCTCCTATACCAAGATAATAGACCAATAGCTGATCTACCTATGGATGACAGTAGTAAGGGTTTACAAATGATGCTCACCATAGGCTATGACAAAAATAAAAAGCTTGGCCAAAATGACAATGGGATTCTAATACCTATTATTCATGAGATGCGAATGAAAAATCTTGGCCTCAGATGTACCCCTTCAAGTATAACCATGCGTGGCCGAAATCCCCCAGTTAAGAAGGTCAAAACTCCTCAGCAAACGATAGCAAACCTTCAATTTCTCATATCCACTGGTCTACCCTTAGATAATTTCACATTCTACATAACCAATTTCTGCAGTAGTAGTGATGAGGAAGATGCCATAACTGATTTACCTAGGCTCTTCAAAAATTCCTTTATCCTTGATCCAAGTGGATCTACAGATGCTAAAATTTTTAATATTCTTAAAGTCCCCATAAACAACACCATGTCAAAGTATTCGGTGAACTGGTCTCAATGCAATTTAAATGGGTGAAAACCGAGTTCGTGTGTCTGAGTTATGACCATTCAAAGTTTGGTCAAATGGGTATGCAGGCCAGTCGAAGGGTAAAAATTTGATCATCTCATAATCTAGTGAAATCAGTGTCATCATGAAGAGCTTGGTGAATGGAACCCGATGCAACTTGAACGGGGTCAATCGGAGCTCATATGCGCAAGTTATTGCTAGTCAAAGTTCAATCAATGAATGGTCAACTCAGGTACTAGGGCAAGAAACAAGGTTAAAATTTGATGTCACCAAAAGTGGCCCAAGTTGGTATCGACACAAAGGGCTCATCGAGAGCTTTCTGATGACGCTCATTTCACGCAAAACGGAGCTCATATGAAGGAGATATAGCTGGTCAAAATTAGGCTGACTAAGTTGACCAAGGTTGACTGATGATGTCAGCAAAGTACAGTCAACATTGCTACTAATGTGGCAGGGGCTGGTGATGTGGAACACATGATTAACACTGTCCAATCACGAATTGACTAGTGGCACCACTCAGATGTTGACACGTGTCATCTGGTGGCAAATTAAATTATGCCATGTGGCCCAATGATTGGGTGCCATGAGGCACCTATGTGGCACACTTGTCGGCTAGCTGAAAAAAGTTGGTGGGGATGAGATTTGATCCCACAACCTCCTACATCCAACTAAAGTCTCCTTGCCACTAGACCACACTATGGGTGTTGATGTATAATGGAGGTAATAATTACTTGAAACCTTCAAGAAGTTTTAAATGCCATAACGATGGCTTTTTGAGGGCCTTGCCATTTGGCCAAGGGATGGCCACGGGTTTGAAGCCCAATAACACTTTTTTTTTTTTTTAAGAGCCATCTAACCCCTATAATTAAGGGATTAATCCCTTAAAATTTGCTAAACCCTTAATATAAAGGGGGATATCATTTTTTTTAAAACAAGCCCGATATATGATAAAATCAAATGGGATAAAAATAATACTCTTCAATGAAAGCCCAAAAATAAAATTCATAAAGGCCTAAGGAAGATTAATTTGAGAGGTGGAAATTTTTCCAAGGGAAATAAGGAAGATTTTTAAATTGATCCCTCTTTTTAAGGGATGTAAATTAAACTCGTTACATATTGTATGGCTTAAATTATTAAAGTCAAAAATGGGGGTTTAATTTTTGTAAGGCCTAAATGTAAAGGCCATCCGAGAAGGATATTTTTTGGGAGATTTTTATTTGTAAAATAGAAGATTGGTAAATATATTTGCCTTGTATGGGAGATATAAGGGATTTTGTAAAATATTATGGTTTTATCCATAACAAGCAAAAATGTATGTATAAAAGGGGGTTAATGAGCTTTAGTTTACAACCAATTCTTCTTGAAACCAAGTAATCTCGAAAGGAGATTTTTGTAACTTGGTGAAGAATTTGCATAGGTTGTTTTAGCCTTTTGTAAAAGCTTTGTGAAGCTTCTTTTATTCTTTTGTAAGAACGTCTAGCCGATGTGAGAACTATAGTCATAGGTGGAGTTACTTTCTGGAAGCCTCTTGTAAGGCGAAAGTTGATTCCTTTTTGTAACCTATGAAGATTCCCAGTCTTGAAGGCAATATATTGATTCGTCTTTCTGGTGAATCTGGAGACGTAGCCGATTTTGGTGAACTCCATTATCACCTCAATTGTATTATTTTTCTTTGTGTTTTCTTGCAATTGTTTATTTGAGCTTAGTAGATTAGAGATTCGGATTTACATGTTGGGTTCAAATCAATAATTAAAAGATCATGATGTTAGATTGACTATTGTAAGTCTTTTTTAAAATCTAATGCATGAACTTTAATGATCAAGTGCTCGATTCATTTATGGATCAATCCTTATGCTTAGTACCGTGTCATTTGAGTCAACCAGTCAAAACCATGAAATTCTCCTAGTCTGCCCCCAACTCATCCATTACGACCAACAAGGACTGCTAATTCTAGAAACATTTGCAAATGATAAGGCACTCTTAGAATTCATGGGACTATGGGATACAATTCCATGTGGGGATCATAGAGCAGGATTCATCATCAAGCTGGACACACATACATACTATGGGGAAATGATTGAATCCCTCAATCACAAAAGCGAAAAACTAAGAATAATCTCTAGGTCCTTGAGTGAAAACCACATTGTGGCACTCTCCAACCCGAAAATAGTAAAAATAAAGGATGCATCCAATGGTGAAAACCTCTCAGAGGCACCCGAGGATGGGGGATTCAATCTTCCTCTCAGAGCTCTACATTAGGAAAAATTAGTGGTCCTAGCCAAAAAATGCAACTCAGTCAACTTGGGAACAAAAGAAACCCCACACATCGCATTCTATGTTGAGTCATTACTATCAGAGGAACAAGAGCTCCTAGCAGCCTTCTTAAAGGAGAGAAAGGTCAAATTCTCATGGAGCTATGCTGACATGCCCAGGCTCGATCTAGAGATTGTGGTCCATCACCTAGCAGTCTACCCTAAAGCAAATCTTATCAGACAAAAACTTAGGAAAATGCATCCTCAAATTGTTTTGTTAGTCAAGATGGAATTGAAGAAGCTACTTGATGCTGGGTTTAAAGGACCAATCGACTATCCAAAATGGGTATCAAATCTTGTTCATGTTTCAAAGCCTGATGGGGGTTCCGAATCTACATGGATTTAAGAGAGCTAAACAAAGCATGTTTGAAAGATGATTTCCCATTTCCTAACATTGACATGATAGTGGACATGACAACAGAACATGAAATTATTTATCTAATGGACGGTTTCTCTAGGTACAACCAAATAATGATTGCCAAAGAGGACCAACACAAAACAGCCTTCACTTGTCCATGGGGGACCTACTGCTGGAACATGATGCCATTCGAAATAAATAATGTTGGAGCCACCTACCAAAGAGCCATGATGTTAATCTTTCATGACATGATCCACAAAAATGGACCAAAGATTATGTTGATGACATACTAGCAAAATCCAGAAAGAAGAGAGATCACATAGCAACTTTGAGTGCTATTTTTGATAGGCTAGATGAATACAAGGTCTGTTTAAATCCAAATAAGTGTTTCTTCGAAATACAATTAGGAAAGCTATTGGGATACATAGTGTCAATGGGGGGTATTGAAATAGATCCTACCAAGCTAAAGGAAATCCTTGAGATGGAGGCACCCAAAACATTGAAATAGTGTAGAGGCCTCTAAGGTAGGCTTTAGTCCATCCATAGATTCATAGCACAACTAGAAGACAAGAAAAACCCATATTCTCACTTACTTCACAAGGGAGTAGCAGACACATGGGATGAAAATTGTGAGGAAGCCTTCAACAAAATCAAAGAATATCTACTCACACCTTCGGTCCTCATGCCATTGATCCCAAGAAATCCACTAATCCTCTATGTGTCAAGAACAACAAAAGCCCTCGGTGCTCTTCTAGCTCATCATGATGAAAATGGGATAGAGAGGTCCATCTATTACGTCAACCACACAATGGTTGGGCATGAGTTAAACTACTCATTCATTGAAAAAGCATGTCTAGCAATAGTTTTTTCTTCACAAAAAAATATACACTACATGTTGGCACAAAAAATCAAACTCATTGCCAAAATCAACCCCCTCAAGTACCTATTATCAAAGGAAATGATCACAGGAAGGATGGCCAAGTGGGTCATGATTCTATCTGAATACGACATCGAGTATGTGGAGAAAAAAGCAATCAAAGGCCAGGTGATCACAGATCAGCTTGCAAAAGCACCCATGTATTCAAATAACCCACTCATATAAGAGTTTCTAGATGAATCCATCTTCAATCTCAGCATAGCTGAGCACTAGAAACTCTACTTTGATGGTTCCTACATGCAGCATGGATTAGGAGTTGGTGTCTTCTTTATCACCCCATAGGGGGACTGTATAACTAGATCCTACAAATTGGCATTCCCCTGCACTAATAATATTGAAAAATATGAGGATTTAAGCATAGGTCTCAGAATAGTAGTGTAGTGGCACATCATGGCCCTCAAAGTATATGGACACTCCTAGCTAATAATAAATCAAGTGAATGATGAGTACCAAACAAAGGATGATAAGCTAACTCCATACAAAAATTTGGTAGAGAGCCTCAAAGAATCATTCATTGATATCACATTTGAGAAGATTCCCAGAGCAAACAATAGAGCAACAGATGCCATGGTAATGACTGGATCCCTACTGGACATCCCTCGCAATGTCCCAAATCATGAATTCTTGGTAGAGTAGCTTCTCGTACCTGCATTCGAGGTAGCAGAGTCAATTTTTGTACGAAATCATTGGTCCTGGTGATCCCTGGTACCATGACATTTATACCTACTTGCGAATAGGGGTCCTACCTGTTGACTTACCCTCAAGCCTAAGAAGAACCTTTTTCAAGAAAGCATCTTGGTTTTTCATCTTAGGAAATACCCTTTACCGTAGGAGCATAGAAGGAAACCTATTATGTTGTTTAAATGCTAAGGAGGCATTGACTGCCTTAACCAATGTGCATGATGGCATTTTTCGTTCTCACTTGAGCGGAATGAGCTTGGCCAAGAAATTGCTGAGGACGAGGTATTATTGGCCTACAATAGAAAGAGAAGCACATGCCTATGTCAAAAGGTTCTTAAAATGTCAGCAGCATGGGGACCTCATCCATGCTCCAGATCAAGAACTTCATCCTATTGTCACACCTTGGCTCTTTTCGCAATGGGGACTCAATCTCATTGGAAAAATAACCCCCACCTCATCCAGTGGCCACAATTTTATCATAACCACCATTGATTACTATACCAAGTGGGTGGAAGCCATCCTCATGACATAGATCACTGGAAAGCAAATATCAAATTTCATCCTAAACTACTTAATATGCTGATATGGTGTTCCTCAAGCTATTATCTTCGATAATGGGACACCTTTCAAGAATCAAGATGTTCATGACCTATGTGAAAAATTCAAAATCCAACATCACTTTTCCACTTCGTATTATCCCCAAGGAAATGGCCAAGCAGAAGCCACCAATAAAACCATTCTTAAAATCCTCAAAAAGATAGTCAATGACACAGGTTGTGACTGGCATCTGTAGCTAAATCCCACCCTCTAGGCCTATCGAACCAGTATCTGCACACTAAGAAGTGCCACCCCTTTCTCCCTATTCTATGGATTAGACCCATTGAGATCGAGCTCCTGTCACTGAGAATATCACTGCAAAACCTCATCACGGATGAATAATATCAAGTATCAAGACTGAATGAGTTGGAGTTGCTGGATGAGCAACGTATAGAAGCATTGAACCATTTGTAGGTCTATTAAAACTGACTCAAGAGGAGCTATAACAAGAAGATTAGAAGCAATACCTTTCAAGTCGGAGAAATTGTACTAAAGGAGAACTAGAAGAACATCCCAAACCCAAATGACAAAGGAAAATTTGAACCTAATTGGTTGGGAACATTCATCAAAACAACAAGCTATAATTTTGAGGAACATTAGTTATCAAAACCTGAAGGCCAGCCTCTGTAGGAGCCCATCAATAGTTCCCATCTTAAAATGTTTTATGCCTAAAATATTTCAAGGTATAGAACCAAAAAATCAAAAAAATCAAAAAACGTCCTAAAAAATGGTCACCTTGATGAAAACCTGGCAAACAAGCATCTTGGTGGCAACAAAAAAATTAAAAAAGAAAAAAATGATGAAAAACAGTAAAGAGAAAAATCATCCTCTAGTGAAAACCACTTCGGTGGCACTTTGGGCAAGTACCTTGGTGAAAACCTGGCAAACAAGCGCCTTGTGTAAATAAGCACTATCCATCCACTAGGATCTCCGTGACTCATTTTTAATCATCCATCCATTACACTTTCAGCATCCATTCATTATGCATCCATCATCCATCGCATTCCATATCCTCATCCATCATCCATTCACATCTGCATCATAGCTTGGTCTTGTGTTTGTATCATGTTCCCTCCTAGTACTACTCGGCCCATTCTCAAGGTCAGTTTGTCCTACCTACATCGGGGTAGTCTATTGCATCATGCTGGGGGAATGTTCTCATCAGATTAGATTCATGTATATTCTTGAAGTCCCTAAAATAAAAAATCAAAAAACATCATAAAATCAAAAAATCCAAAAACATCATAAAATCAAAAAATCCAAAAACATCAGAAAATCACAAAAAATCCCAAAACATTCAAAACATATCAAAATCCAAAAACAAGTCAAAAAGATAGTGAAAAAGTAAAAAACAGAGTCTTCTTGTTGAACTATGGGTCTTTGAGCCTTGAACATAGGCAAGGTTGATCTTTGATCATCCCCTGAGACATTTAGGTCAGTCCTTTAGAAGTCCATCATAATAAACTGGCAATCCATTTGTTCATATCACATCAATAATCGAGTCCTTTTCATTCAAACTACGTGGTCTCTACATATGTAACATAGGAAAGGCTAATCTATTTATCAACCCCCAAGGCCCCTAGGATAGGTCTTTAAGTTAGTCTCTTGGTCAAAATGTTAGAAAACCCCAAAACATTGGAAAATCGAAAAATGAAAACATTTGTAAAATCTTGAAAAATACCAAAAACAACCTCAAAACATTTCAAGAACATCAAAAACATTTAGAAAACCCAAAAAAATCCATCCATCCCCATCTCTCTTTCACCCAAAATAAACATCATTCATAATAAATCAATTGTCATCCTCAACCTTTGGTGAAACAGTCAGAAACAATTCCAGCAGGTCAAAAGTGAAAACTCAAAATGTTAAAGTCTCAAGCCTAGGTTAGTATGTGAGCAAGTTAGTCAAATTTTTCATATCAATAGCCTATCATCCAATTAGTCCCATATCAAATTCATATGATATTGTCATGTCCTAGGATGCATCCTTCCTACAATGGATATCAATATCAGGCATCACCGTAGTTTAGTCTTGGCTAGCGGTTTTGAAGAACATCAACTTGTTTTTTTACTTTGACTTTTTCTTTGGATTTATCTTATTGTGCTCATTCCAAGGACCTCTCAATGATGTCCAAACAAAGGATTTAGAGCGATAGGAATGGGACAACAATCATTATCTTTTATCTTTTGAGCTTGTTGGATATTTTTGTAATATAACCTTGGTCATGCGTGCTTTGTTCGGGTGTAGGGAGGATGTTTTAGGTATCTTGTTGACCACATAGGAAGGATTTATTTTCTATTTTTTGGTTCAAGATGTCTAGAATATTTAAAATGCATTTTGAATAAGGTTCTGTATTCCAGGTGTGAACAAGAATACTCCTATTTGATTGTTGAGTTAAAGTCCATCACACGAGGTACAACGCCATCCTGGTTCTTTATACCTTGATCCATCATACTTATGTGTGTAATCAAACATAAGGTAATTGGCCCTTTGAAAATTCCAAATCCTCGGTAAGTAATCCTCATCATTATCATCATCTCTTGTCTTGTTGGAATGTCTTGCTTTCTTCTATCCTCTTTCACGATAACATGGTACCATGACATTTAATCACAGAATCATCATCACCATTGCATTCATCCTGCATTCACAAACCATCAACATATTGCATATTGCATATCATATCATATAGGAAACATTAAATCGTATCATAACATTGCATTTCCACCATTACATAATATAGATTTTTTATTCTATGCATTTCATAAGCATCATTTACATAATCATCCCATAGCATTATCATCATATTATAATCATCATATACCGTAACAATAGCATCATCGTAACATCATTTTGATTCATCATATCATAACATTGCATAATCATCCCATAACACATATATTTAAACATACATTATGCTATCACATGTACATCATATAACAAGTATCAAAATCATCCATTTGCATATCATAACCATCATATCATAACATATATATATGTCATTTCATAAAACATCATATCATTATCATCATAGCATACATCATGGAAAGTGAATAAGAAAAGATAATGAAAATAAAAAATTTCATCATCATCCACTAGGGGCATAATATAAATCTATTAGTTGCACATCATCATCACATCATAATAGAAAAGGGTATTGAAAAAAAAGAAATCATTTCATAGCATAAAGCATCACATATGCATCACCACATGTAAATCATATAGATTACATCCATCACCACCATAGAAGCATACATAAAAAGATATTGAAAGAGAAATGCATCATATAAGAATCATAATAGTATCATAGAACATCATTGCATCACATATAAAATTAAATCCAACCATAATGCATCAAAGTAAAGATAGGACATATCTCATATCATTGAATAATCATCATCTCATATATCATCAAATCAATGCACTGTCATGGTACAAAAAATTGGATCAATGTACATGTGTATGTCAATGAGTACAATGGCCCATGGGGCTATCAAAAATGATCCCATGGGGTGCAAAATGAATCTTGTCTTGATAAAAAATAGGCCTAACCCTGCTGGCTACTACCCTCGCCACCTACTCTCTCTCTGTGATCCTCTACAAGTCTGTGACCTATCCTCTGTGAGAAGTCTGGGACTCGGGCTGCTCACGACATGGCCTTGTAATAATAAAATCTATAATTGTCAGCCTCCTGGATGACCTCTATGCATGCTCAAAGCAATACTATGCTCTGGGAGGAAGAGGAAGACATGCTCTCTATCTACTGTCGTCGGCCCATCTCGGCTACTGCCTATAACTCTGTGGTCTATCTCTACTAGACTGCCTGGTCCTGCTCTACCCATAATTGATATCTTTCAACTATCAATGCCTATACCTAAGCCTACAACTATAAAATTTGACCATCTCTAAGGTCTGGCTATACGAGTGGCTAATCATGGCCCTTGTCCCTAGGTGGTGTCCAAACCCTTTCCTGTCATCACTGATCTTGGTCCAACCAAGGGACATCTTGTCTTTGCTCCCCCACCTATGGATCTAGGCATGGTTGATCTTGAACCTGATGAACAAGTGGTGGCCCACCACCTCCCTAATCTTGATCTTCGTCCCCTTGGCCCTATCCTGCTCCCTACCTCTAGCTCTCTGTCGAGCAGATGGTGTCCTTGAAACTGTAAGTCTCAACAGTGGTCGAACCTAGTCTTTGTAGGCCTGTGTGGTCCTTGCATCTACTCAACCCTGGTCATATGGCCACCAGCTATCTGAAAGAATCGATCGCCTCCTGGGTTGGTATGTAGCGTCCCTAGGAGCTTTGGCTCATAGTCTTTGCAAAGATAGCCATGTCCTAATCATCGGGCCTGTCCTGTGGCTCTCCAAACTACCTCTATACCCTGTTTGGTAGGTATCTCTCAATCATCGTGTGCTCTTGCCCCTACATCATCTTGTCCTATTGGGTGAAGAAGAGTTGTTGAACATCATCAAACCATGTGGGCCATCCAAGATATGGCTACCATGTGAACACTCGCATGTTGTCCAGGACTCTTCGCCATTGGGGAATCTCATGCTATTTTATGTGGGTGAAAGAGATACCCCCTCTGTACCACCAAACAGCTGGATCATTTGGCTCCATGGGAACTAGAACAACTCGAGGACAAAGCACAACGATGTGCTCCCAAGTCCAGATGTGCAAAATTGTAACCCCCACCCCAAAATATTGGCCATCTAGGTAGGAAAACTCATGTAGGTCTTTGTATAGTGAAGCTAGAAGAACTGGCCCCCATGCAAAAAAATTTCCTCGCTGAACCATCTGCTCCCAAGCGAGCCCCCATTTAGGATTGAAATAATAGCCCCGCCGATCTAGTGTGACGAGACCTAAAATAATAGCTGCAATAACTAATCAAAAACCAAACACAACAGGCCTATGGCGCTCTAGCTTGATCTTCCCCTCACAAAATACAATCTCATCGATGCCCATGACATCGTAGTAGGCCTCCCTCCTGGAATCCATAGTATAGATCACATGCTCGCCATGAATGGGCAATCTGTGGATCTGCCATAGGTCCTCAAGTGTGACTATAGCCTCACTTTTTCGGAGGTGGAAAGAGGAAGTCTCACTATGCCATCTCTCAGCAAGTGCTATCAGCATCCCCAACTATGTCTGAATGGGCAGTGCATAAGCAATGTACCAAAGATTGATACGCCCTAGGTGCTCCTGCTGTCACTCGGTTAGCTCATTGAAAATCCTGAAAAGCTCTCGGGACCTATGCTCACATGAGTAGATCTCTCTCGCCTAGTCCTAATCAAAAAAATCCTAATCTTGGTTTGTATCGGCATCATGGAACAACCTCAGCATCGCTTCCTATGAAGGTGATGCAATTTGCAAACTCCAAATTGTGCCGCTAGAAGCTTCAAACTCTCAAACTGGGTCGTGGCATTGCAGTTTGCAAAATAGATTTAGTTTAAGAGGAAACCCTAATTTTAAAGAGCACCATGGCGGTACACTTTGTGAAGGTGCCTCAGTTTGGAATTTGAACCCAAACTCCAAACTATGTTGCAGCGTCGCTACTCACGACGGTGGCATAGTTTGATGCCGAGCGACACCGTTTAAAATTTGTAGCGGTGCAATTTGGGACTACTCCTAAAAACTAAGATTCCTAAGGCATTAAGTGCACAAAAAAAATGAAAAACAAGCTTGGGTCAAGTTGATTTATTGGTGGTCTAGTGCCAGGAAGCCTCTAATGCGTATGTACCCTGTTGGAAATGTGCATGGGAAGCTCTCATTGCGCCATATCTCTAGAAAGTCAGAACTCAAAGTTACAAAATCTCTTAAGGTTGAATGTGAAAATCAATTGGAAGTGGCCCTTCAAGGCCTATTTATGCATAAAATTTAGGTTTTTTTTTTACCCCATTTAGCCACTCTATTAGGGTTTTGGCCCTTTGATCCCGTTTTTGTCCATCTGAGGGCTATTTTCTACCATTTTTTGCATTTTATCTCATTTTTTTGACCTCCCAAAGCCTTTTTGGACCCGTCAAGAACCTTCTTTTTTTTCGCAAGATCACCCAAAAATTATAATTTTAGTCTAATCTCTCGAGGGGGTAGTATATTGGCATGTTTTCTCTTCCCGAGGTAGTAGTGGGGAAAATTTTTAAAATCAATTTTTTTTTGGCTTTTGATCAAGATAGTTTATTATTTGAACCAATGTAACGAGTGCATCACTTTAAAGAGGGGAAAAATGTAGACACATAAAATGTACTAATTGACATTACACACTTGATCCTAATTAACTAACACCATTTCATCTTGAATCACCTTCTCAGCTTATCATCACTCTTCATCCCTTAATTAAATAAATAATCATTAATCTGATTAATTCATTCTCTCTCGTTAATTAAATTAATCAATTTGGTTTAATTAACCCTAGCTCTTTATTTAATTAAATAAATCAATTTTATTTAATTAATATCTAAAGTCTATCTATTAAATTAAATAAATTAAAACCTTGTTTAATTTAATCTAACCAACCATCCCCTTTAGTTAAATAGAACAAAATATTTATTTAACTAGGTCTAAATCATTCTTCTCTCAACTTTGATTTATTTAAACCCTAAAATCTAAGTCAAATTTGTCACATCATCTAATCTTTCATTAAATTAATTAACCCTTGATTAATTTAATTCTAATCCATGTCCCATCGTCTAGCTTTTGCCACTTGCACAGGAAAATAGATTTAATTCATTTATTAAATCCCTATTTTCTCTCAACATGGCATAATAGGGGAATATTCTTCTAAATTTGAAATCCTTCCAAGTGGACTCTGTCCTTCCAACAAGACATTTATTCCATCTTATGCATTGAGCCAAGTGGCATTTAAGACATTCCTTTTTCCCTCTTACATGTCATTTCATTATTTTCAAATTCCCCCTAATTACATTTAAGGGAACATTCATCAAAATGTGCACATCCTTTGCCTATTCACATCTTAACAAGTGGCATTTGGCCATTGGTTGAAAGTTAGTCCCACATTGCTTCATTTTGGGAATTTCTCCATCTGTCTTTCTATAAATAAGAGGTTTCTCTCCTCATTTGATCATCTACAATTTGAGAAAACTTACTATACTCAATTTCATCTTCAAGCATTGGCATTTTCATCAATTTCATCAAGGAATAGCTAGGTTATTGCAGGTTTTCTTCATGGAGTTCATTTGAAGCAATCACCAAGTGGATCAGTCATCACCAAATCATCAAAACCTTGCATAAGAGTTAAGAAAGGGCCAATTTCCACATCAAATTGGCACCAAATTCCCCATAAGATCAAGAGTTTGCATGTTTTTAATAGGATTTGATATATCTCCTTTCTTTTTCATTGTGTTCTTATTTTTATTCCTATTTTGAGCATTGTTAATGGATTTTATGGGGAGCTTTGATCTTGGCTTGCATTTGAATCTTCTAGTGATTTTGTTTATTGTGTTTTGTAGGTGCTAGGATCTTGGCTCTACAGATAGTGACAATGTCTAGTTTTAGGAAGGACATATCCTGTATAAGACATAATTTGACTAATTTGATGTCTAGGGTTGACTTAGTGTTGTTGATTGTTTTGATAGTTGATAGACATGAAATGAAGACTTTTTGGCCTATTTTTCTTGTTGATGCATGACTTGTTTGAAATTTTGATGACTATTTGTGTCCAAGTTGATAATGTCTAGTTTATTATGACCGACACAAAAAACCCTAAAGGACCGACCTAGGTGGCCTTGGGGGCTCATTGACGGATGGCCTTTCCTATGTAATAGTACTTCGAGACCTCTTTGTTTGACATGTCTTAAATTTATTTTATTGAAAAATGAATAAGTCATGAGGTAACTTTTATTTGATAAACCCTAAAGGACTAACCTATTGCCTTAGGGGCTCATCGAAAAATGACCTTGCCTACATTATACATGCAAAGGCAACGTAGTTTGACTGGACTAGGACTAGCATAACTAAACTTGACTCTGTTTTTAAGATTTTTTACAATTATTTGGATGTTTTTTGCATTTCGACATGTTTTTATTTTTTTGGATTTTTGAGGTTTTACGATTTTTTTTGTCTTTTTGAGGGTATTTGATTTTTTTATCTTTTTGTGGTTTTATGATTTTTTTATCTTTTTGATAATAGAGACCTCTAACAGTAAGTGTAGGATCTAATAATGACATAGGTCAAGTATTTCCCCCACTTGGGTATAAGATCAATTTTATTAGGGTGGAGTGAGATAGGCATTATAGCAGATAGGATATGGCAGGAGAAAAGACACAAAATGTCAATCGTTCCAAGTTATGGAAAGGACAACTGGTTGGGTGATAAGGGAAGAGTGAATGGTGGGAAAAGGGTATGTGCAGGATCATCATGGAAAAAATAGGCCCTTAAGTGGCAAAAAATTCAGAAAAATCAGAGTTAGGCAACTTGACGTAAAAATTTGAATAAGTTATCTATATTATTTCAAAAATATGTACGAATAGAATCTATAGAAAATTTAATGTAGATTCTAAAATACTAGGTTTGTTTAAAAAAGATAAAAATCTATTTGGTGAAAATTTGAAATTTCAATGCAATAGTAATTAATTTTAGGGAAAAAATAAGAAGTAGGTGTCTGTCTGACCACCCTAACCACAATAAAATGATAATATTTTTTTATAATATTTTAGATATAAGTAGAGGACTCATGTATCGATGTGTTGCATGTTTTTTTGTAATTTTTTTCCAATTAAATAATTAATTATGAATTTTTTATTACAACTTTTAAAAAATATAAAAAACTCGTATGTTTGACCACCTTAACTTGGTCAAAACTTCATGAAATTCATTTTTTATTTTTTTAATCCTATAATATGCAAAGCATAGAATGTGACGCATGTTTTGGATTCAAAAAATGTGATACCCTTTGAAAACTATAGATGTTTTTCAATCAACCTATCAATGAGGACTTTAGTCTTAATTTGAATAGAAAATGAATAATAATTACTTATTAAATTCAAAGTAAAACATAATTTATATTGGTGGAAATATGATAATATCCTTTAAAAACCCTTTTCGTTTCATCAATTTTAGGTAAAAAAAATTCGTCAGCCACATACCCATCATATTGCCACTTTTTGGCCCATCATGATCCCGCACATACCCAAAAGTCAAATTGGAATGATGGTAGAAAACTGAGAAAATTCAACTACACATGGCACCTATTTTCCAAGTTTTCACCATGGTACTTATCCAAAGTGCTAATGAGGTGGTTTCACTATTGGACAGATTATTTCTCTTTACTATTTTTTTTTTTTTTGGTGTCACCAAGATGCCTCTTTTCCAGGTTTTCATAAAGGTAACGATATTTTTTGATTTTTTAATTTTTTGTATTTTATAGTTATGATAAGAGCTCTCTGGGGCTAAGTGTATAATTAATAATTTCCCAATCTATATATTTCCATGACAATGCATTGACCTTGCATGGATGACCATGCTAGACAAAAAGACTTGATTTGGATGATGAGTGCTAGTGGTAAATATGACAAACAATAAATGTGGAAGAAAAAGAGGCTATGGTATGATCCCTAATGTGCACACTACATGGGCCACTAGGATTCAGATGAAAAGGATCTTGGATGACTGACAAGATAGAGTATGTGAAGGGGTCATCGTCAAAGGTACATTGAAAGACATTGCCAATGGTAGTGTAATGACATGACGAATGTGTGATTATGGATGGATTGAATGGGATGTATGGAATGAGTGAGAGTGATGAAGATGGATACTTTGGATCAACTAGGTCTTCTTTTTAATTTTTTCTTTTATATATTCCCCCAGTGATTTTTAATGGAGAGGCATCATTGGAGATCAATTTTTGCTTATTTTTTACATATATTTTTAATTTTTCCAATAGTTTTTTATTTTGACTAGAGGACTTGTCTTGATATTCTTTTCTTTTGAAAATTTATTTTGATTCTTGATCTCCTTTTAAAGAGGGCATTTTCATCTTTGATTATTGAGCTTTTCCCTTACCGTTATCTTGAGATATGACTTGTTGATCCATGTATATATGCAGATGGATGAGATGGATGGAGTGTGAAGAATGTGTGGTGGATGAACAAGAGTGGTGATGCCATCAATAGATTCTTTGGGACTATCCTTTTTGGTAATGCTAACGTTAAAGGAAGCCTGTACATCCTTGATGACTTGCCAAGATGACTTGGTAGAGGCGATAGTAGGGGAGACATATCCTATCCCAAGGTGGGTGATATGGAAGGATGATGTTTAGATATCCTCAATGGGGTCAGGATCAAAAAGTGGATTATCATAAATATCTTGGTCGAACATGGGGTTATCATGGACATGGAAGGATTGAGTGGAAGTAGATATGACAAAAGCGGATCTATCATCAGGATCCCAAAAGGTTTCAATCAAAGCATGACCACTTATCTACATACCTTCTAAAGCTGACTTGACATCTTTTTTAGAATTTTGAACATTCTTAGCAGTATTATCATTGTCACGTGTGGTAAAATTATCCATACAATATTCACCACATCTCATGTCATGGACTTGGAACTTGGGGTTCGATGGTGCAATAAATGACAAAGATGACTTAGTCAATGAAGATGGATCAATGTATTGTAACCAGGTGGAGGATGAAGCTTCCTTATTGAAAGGCACTTGGAACTAAGTGGTCTCTCTTAGATTGATGCAGTATTGAAAGGGGTCAAGATAGCCAACTATTGTTATTTTACTACCTTCATGGGGAAACTTGAGGCATTGATGGTATGTGGATGGTATGACCTTCATGGCATGGATCCATGAAAATCCAACGAGAAGATTGTATGGAAGTTCAAGGTCCAAGACCTACATGTGTTGTCCAGGATAGTAGGTCCAACTTTGATTGGTAGTGTAATAACACTCTTTGAGGAGCATTCTTTTTCATCATATGCTTTGATAACAATACTTTTAGTTGTGTCTACACATACCTCAGAGAAGCCTAATGCCTTAATAAATTTGAGGGTACAAATTTTTAACCCTACTCCATTGTCTTCTAATACTTGTCTGACTTTGTGTTTGTGGATGAATACTTCAAGATGGAAGGGGTCATTGTGGTTTGTCTTTTGGGTAGAATCATCTTGGTCAGAAAAAGTGACATGATTGGAATTATCCAAGTAGCCCACCATCTCCTATAAGTGATTGACATCGAGGTCAATGGGTAAAATATTTCCCTATAAAGATTTTTTGAAAATGGCCCTATGTTTAGGTGATATACGCAACAACTCAAGAATAGAGATTTGCATAGGTGTCTTCCTAAAATGGTCAAGTAGATTGTATTAAGACTTTGGTTATGGTTGTTTCAAGGTACTGCCCTAGACAGTCACCTTGGCTTGATAGGTATTGATAGCATATTCAAGTGATTTCTTGATGGTAATGGTATTGATGTAATCATCGGTAGTGTGAATATGGTTTATTATGGTGGTATAGTCATATTTGGAAATAGTGTAATTAGCAAAATTATTGGTCTTATTACCTGAAGTAGAGACCTTTCCTTTTCCATGGTCATGTAAAGGATCTATAGAGACTTTATGGTTGCTATTAGAGGATTTTTGTTGTCCATTGACTCTGATAGTGTCATTTTCAATAAGGTATTAGATGATATTCTTCAATTGTTTGCATTGTGAAGTGGAGTGTCCTTTAGCTTAGTGGTAGTCACAAAAGGAATTATCATCCCACCAAGAAGGTTTGAATTGCCCTGGGTCATACAATTTTGCATCATGAAGTGTTATGGCATTGTGTTAAAAGAGTTGTTTAAAGATGGATTCAATTGGCTCCCCTAAGGGAGTATATTTTCATCTTGTGGGAAATTTATTTTGGAATTTTTCTTCTTGTATGTTTTGGATGAAATTTGTTATGTTATCGGGAACATGTGGTGGGTCCCCTAAGTGTGATGGTAGGGCCTATGTGCACTATCTTGTCATCAACCACTCTGTCATTGGTCACGCTCTTGTTGCAGGCCCAATATTTTTTTGTCATTTAAAGTGTTTTGGGTAGTCATGTTCTTGTTGAAATATTTAATCTCTCCTTTTTCAATAAGTTCTTTCTCAAGGATAATGCATTTCTCTACTAGGTTTGCAAATGAAGAACAACATTTCATTCACAACTCATGTGTCAAGTTTAAATTGAGGTTTTCCACAAACATGACAACTTTTTTCTTTTCAACGATTTCTATGGGACACTTGCTAGCTAAACCCCTCCATTATTCAAGGATTGAAACAAATTTTTCACCTTCTTCTTATGTGGTGTGACATAGGGTGGTAATTTTTATCTAATTTTCAATGTTGAATGCAAAGTGTTCTATAATTTTTTCAGTCAAGTCTCCCCATGTTTGTATGTCAGTTGGTAGGTGTGCAAACCACTCAAGTGCTTGTCTTGTAAGACTGCATGGGAATAGTCTCATTAGATATGTGGATTCATATGCAATGTATATGCAAGCTATAGAAAACTCTCTCACATGCTGGATAGGGTTTCCCTTCCCTCTATATTTAGACAAGTTAGGCATGATATAGCCATCTTGAAAGGGAGGTATGTATAGAATTTTTTTCAAATGGGTATTGGGCACGAGTCTTTTGTAGAGTAGGTTTTATTGCTAGATACTTTCATGTTCTCTATTTGTTGTTGCAAGGAAAGAATTTGAGTTGTTAGGACATCCACTTGGGTCAATGATGTGTCTTGTGTATTTTCCATGTTGGCATGTTGTAATCCAATTTGGTGAGATGGATTTTGATTGGTCATGAATATATGTGATTGATTTTGGTTTTGAATATGAGGGGTGAAAGGTGGAATTTGTTTATGAACGTTTTGGTTAAAATTTGGAATTTGATTTGTGTAAGTGGGATTGGATTGGGTTTTCAATAAACTTGGAAAAGTGTGACCATGTATGTTTTGGTTTCCATGTTGTGTGAAATGACCTTGTGTGTTGTTTGGAGTAGACCCTTGGGTATTGTGTTGTGCATGCATACTAAGATTAGGACCTTGTTGTTGTTAGAATTGTGAAACAAGCACAAAACCATGAGCCACAGGATCAAACAACAAACAAGTACACCTTCCACGTAAGAGATCTACAAACAAGAATTGCTATATTCATCAACAAGGAAAAGTTACAGAAGAAGCTTTCAAGAAGATATGAAAGCCGTGATATTTCGCGTGAATAATATTTGATAGATATTTACAATAAGGGTTGAATGTTTATAAGAGAAAATCCCTAAATGAGAAAGGGATCAGATCATGAAAAGTGTCAACATCACATGAGATGAGACATAATGATCTAATAATAGCTCAACTAATAAAGCATTACTAAGTTTAGCTAAAGTGTGTGAGAATAAATTAGAATAATAAATTAAATATTATTTATTTATTAGCTAATGTATGATAACTCTAACAGTTGTGATGTGATAGTATGTTGAGAGGTCCCCCTGTTTTGTATAGCATTTGACGTGGGAAGTTTAGGAAAATTAACAACAATCTGAGGTCTTTTGCTTGTCTTGTTTAGACCCATGAAAAATAGATTGGAAGATGATGCCCCTTTAGATGGGGTAAACCCATAAAAGTGGTTTACAATTTAAGTGAGGAAAGAAAAGTTACAAAAAATGACCTCGTGCAAAAAAAAAGTCATTTTTGGAGTTTGAACGAACCAAAAGAGGGTTCAAATGAACCCTAGTTCGATCGAACCAATTAAATTCAAGGTCCCACAATTCCGAAAAAAAAACAAAAAGAAAACATTTTTTGAAAAGGGGTTCGAATGAACCCTAGTTCGAGTGAAGCCCTAGGGGTTTGTTCAAACTCCCCCTGGTTCGCCTGAACCCCCCTTTTCCCACCTTCTCACCCTCTGGCACCAAAAAAGTCCAAAATTTTGCACTTTGAAACTTAGGTTGAGGATGAAAATGGAGGAGACTTCACAGACCCAACTGGATGATGGTAGTCCTTGGAACGAGCTATCCAACGAGCATAATTTTAATATGTTTTGGTTTTATTATGTATTTGTCTTTTTAGTTTTATTAAACATATTTTTTTCACCAAAAATCAAACTCTCTGTTCTGCACATGTGGAAAAATAGTATATTATCAAAAAAAATTGAAACAAATGAGTGCACCAAATATTGAAGTCCTTGATCCAACAAAAAAAGAAATTGAATTTTGATACATACAAAAAAAGATGTGCGTTACATGGTCTACCTATGTATGAATTGTAATTGGTTTGAATTCGAAACTTGTTTAAGGAAAAAATACTCAATAAAATACTATCAAACCAATTGGATGCACTAGATATCGTAGTTGGCTATGTGCAAGATCATGATGGGCCAACAAGTGGCGATATGATGGGTATGTGTAGTATGTGGTTGACGACATTTTTTCTACCCAAAATTGATGAAATGAAAAGGGTTTTTAAAGGATATTCTCAGCTTTCCACCAATATAAATTATGCTTTGTACTTTGAATTTAATAAATAATTATTATTCATTTTCCATTTGAATTACGACTAAAGTCTTGATTGATAGGCTGATTGAAAAACATCTATAGATTTGAAACAGTATCACATTTTTTGAATCTGAAAAATGTGTCACATTCTATGCTTCACATATTATAGGATTAAAAAAAAAATGAATTTCATGAAGTTTTGACCAAGTTAAGGAGGTCAGACATACGAGTTTTACTATTTTTTTAAAATTGTAACAAAATATTCATAATTAATTACTTACTTGGAAAAAAATTAAAAAAAATATGCATCACATCGGGACATGAGTCCTCTACTTATATCTAAAATCTTATAAAAAAATATTATCATTTTATTGTGGTTAGGGTGGTCAGACAAACACCTACTTCTTATTTTTTCCTAAAATTTAAGTATTATTGCATTGAAATTTCAAATTTTCACCAAATAGATTTTTTTTGAAATAAACCTATTAGTTTAGAAGCTACATTCAATTTTCTATAGATTCTATTCTTACATATTTTTGAAATAATATAGATAACTTATTCAATTTTTTACGTAAAGTTTCCTAACTTTGATTTTTCTAATTTTTTTGCCACTTAAGGGTATGTTTCTTCCATGATGATCCTACACATACATAGTTACAAATCTAAATTCAAAAACAATATAATTTAATATTTCATGGAAAAAAAATTATGCATTATACGGTGAGTGTCACTCCTTAAAAATGTTGTTTACTAAAAAAAACTAGTTTTCGAAGGAGATGGAAAAAGAAGTGCAATATGATTCCAAAATTTTTGAAAAAAATATATTTAGAATCTACAGACAAAATGTCACAAATCACTAGTTTTCATCATCTTCAAATTCCTCATGGTTTAGCCGCTATAGGTGCCCGAAAGTAAAGATGTAGTTAGAAAAAAACATTTCAATGTCCAGTTTGGCCAAAAATTGTAAACTAGTATTGTGGGATCACTTGATGTGGAAAATGGATTGAATGAGGTGCTAAAGGGTTGTTTCATGGATTTTTTTGTGTTTTGTGTCATTCTTTGCATTATTTTTTTGGTTCCAAATGGTGATGTATGGATTGTAGTTGAGTCTTGTGTGGATCCTCCTAATGGTATGGAAGTGTTGACTTGTGGGATGGGACCACTAGAGGTAGAGGCATTATGTCCTTGATTTTTTTTGTTTGGGGTAGGAATTTCTTGGAGTGTGTTGACATCAAAACCATGGGGTAATGTGGCTCTCTATGATAATAGTTTATCTAGGAAGCGTTGGGGGTCTAATGCCACTCTTTCATCCACAAAAGAGGTTATTTCAAAATCTTGGGTGACAACCTCTACTTCTTCTACAGTGTGACATGTCCTTTGTCTCTAATGATTAATTTTTCAAATGGATTGGGAAATGAATTTTGCGGTCTAGGTACCCCATGGGAAGAATTACCAAAAGGGTTAATAAGCTCATCCTTTTGTGGGAAGTTCATCTCGTTTTGTTTCTTTTGCAACCTTCTTTCAACCATAAAAAGACTTTCAAAAGGTGGAGGGTGAATGTGATATGATGTAAAAGGTATGGTAATGCAAAGGGTACAACTATGACTAGGGTATGACTATGCAAAGGTACATTCATGACCAAGATATGACTATGACCAAGTTTATGCATCTATGTTTTTTTTATTTTTCAAAGTATAAGGTATGTCTAATGAGGATACAAAGATAAAGATTAAAAGTGACAAGATGTCAAGATGTCAATACGATAGTGTCACAATGAAGTCAAAATATTTGGTATGTCTAAGACTAGGATATGCAAGATGACTATTTTTTTGGATTTTTGGAGGTATAAATGATGTCTAAGGATGATACCATGATAAGGAGCCAAGGTGAAAATAATCAAGATGTCACTAGGATAATGTCACAATGAGGTCAATATATTTTGTATGTCTAAGACTTAGGTATTCCAAATGTAATGCAAATGTGAAAGGATGATGGAAGATGGGAATGGTAATATGACCTAAAATGATGACTAAGAATATGGCAACTAAGCACCTTATGGTAAGTCTAAGGTAAGGTCACTAATCAAACTAAGCCAAGGAGAAAAATATGATTTTATCAAGACCTCAAGGATGTTAATGAATGAAATGACAAGTTGATAAAGGTGGTCTCAAAATAGTCTTGTGAGTTGAGGAGAAAACCTAAATGACAAAGGACTAAACTGATGGAAAGTAAGTGTATCATAGAAAAACTATTTCTTGCTTGATATGGGAATAATTGATGATGAACTGGACTTAATGATGCCTTGATCTAGTGTTGTGAGGCGTTTTACACTTCCACACTAGGTCTTGGACCCTTGCAAACTAAATAAAATGCATTTAACAATGTCTTGTAAAGGTGTCGTAAAGTGTTGTAAAAGACATTCACACCTCTCTAGACTTAATGAACCCATTTTCCCTTAATTCAAAATTATAAAATATATTTAATTGCATTATCACATCAATCTAGAAGGCTTGTAAATTAAACTTGACTTTAATCTAGTGTTGTAATGTGGTTTACGCATTCACATTGGATGTTGTGCCTTTCTAGGCTAAGTGGACCTCATTTTAGTGTTGTAAAGCATATTTAATCACACTTTCACATTGAATTTTGTGTTCTTGGCATTATCCACCCTTTACATCATCATTAATAGGCCCCTATGACCCCATATTATGCATCCTGAGGCATAATTTGATCAAATAACTAACATAATCATCATATAAACCTGATTTTCTTCTTAGCATTCCATCTAGCAAAAATGACCCTCGTGGGACCCATTTTCCATTAGGGGCAAATTAGTCCCATCCAGGTGGGACCCATTTTCCCTTAATGGAAAATGAGTCCCATTTGAGCCATTTCCATTATTTGAGCAGGAAAAAATAGGTTTTAAGTTTAATTTTTCTCCATGTTAGCCTTAGGGATCAAATTAACGAGTAAATTATCAGGATTGTCTATAAATACAAGCCTCTAAACCCTAATTCATGATAAATTTAACCAATTCATTATTTACCCATCATTCATCATGTTCTCAAGTCAAGCAAGTTAGTATTTTATCATTTCAAGTCATCACAATAGTGTTTTCAAACATTCAAGGGTAGATTCTTCATATTGTTGTAACAATCCAAGATCTATCATCATGGAAAGGTATTAAGTAATTCATTTCATGTTCATGCTTCATCTTATTTCTTCATTTGGTTTAATTACCTAAAAAGGGATTTGACCAAGGCAAACCCCCATGTCCTAACATCCAACATTTCTCTTTCTTTCTTTGTGTGTTTGTAGATTTAGATACCATGAACGCTTGCGAGATCATTGAAGAATAATTTTCAAACTTATTGCAGTCATCTCCACTTTGGAAAGGTCAAAACCTACCCAAAAAGTCACCAACAATGCTAAAAATCAAGGTTTCAGATCTAGACACCTAGAGGTGTAGATTGAGCATATCGGGAGCTTCAGATTCCATTTTTGAGTTTCCAAAAAATCCAAAGTGGACTAGTTCACCCAGAGTGGTGAATGAATCCCACTATACTTGTTTCCTAGAGATTTTTGTAGATTTGGATACCCATTTGGCTAAAACGGGCCCCGGTGCAGTTTTTCAAAACTAGGACTGTTCGCCCAAAATAACAAATAAGTCCCATAGGCCTAAAAATCAACATCTTCATAATTTCAAAGTCATTTCCAGTCCTCAAAAAGTTTACAAGTGAAAACATTCAGTTTTATATCTTTCTGTTTTGTTTTACTTACATTTTTATATCATTTTCTAGGTCTTTTTGCATATCACAATGTGTTTTCAAACAACATACATTTCTTTGGTTTCCATTTAATAATCAATCTATTTTACCAACTTTCTACATTTAGATCATCCTATTTAGACATATTTTATTCGTATTACATTAATCTTGAGTGAAACACTTAGATTTTTGGGTTTGTCTCTCTCCTTTAGGTGAAAACCCTAATTGATAAAGAGATACATAACACCCTAAAAATCTATGGTTCATTTTGGTGAACCTGCTTTTTGAATACTTTTTTTTCTAATTTGGATTCCATCATCATCCTATAGTTAGCTTGCATGCATCTTGCATTAGTTAAGTTGCATGCTAGGGTTTCAAATTTTGCAAATTAGTAAAAGTGCATATAGGTTGCATTTTTGCATCTCATATCATTTAAATTTTCTAAAATTATGCATTTTTAAATTAGGTTTGCATCATAGAACTCATAAAAAATCAAAATCACTCATAAATTATTGAATTTTTTGAAAAACATCCCCATTGGGACTCATTCACCATTTGGGGCGAATCAATCCCTTTTCATCCCTAAAGATGCCTTTTATAGAACTGAAAAACCCTATTTTTAAGCTTATGTTTGGTGTCATTACCTACATATATCTGTTAGTTGAGTTTCTGTAATATGCATTTTATTAGATCCACCTTAAATTAGATTATTTCATGCATTGTTTAAATTCACATTTGTATTTTCCAAATTTCATCTTTCAAGTTGTTGAATAATGTAATCAGAAAATTACTTGTTTTACATCTGAAAAATTGCATTTCAACATTTCCCCTTAGATCATTTCATTTCACTTTCTTTTCTTTCTCATCATAGCATGTTTTCTTTCAAACAATGTGGCTTTGATTTGGTTAAAAATGGATTGCATAAATATATCATTCCCTCTTATGAGTTCAATTTTGATTACAACAATGAGGTATTTAAGAAACATGATCAAACCATTGGTACAATCTATAATCTCACATTTCCCATTGGTAAGAATGGTAGTATAGACAATCATCACAACCATACTTGTTTTTCTCCTGATACCTCTCCTATTAGTGATGAAGTTATCTTGATGACAAAAGGTGCATGCATTGAGGGTCTTGATTGTCCATCTTCTCATTCCCCCTTGGAAGATGTTAAACAACAAGAACATGATATCATAGAAACACTCCTAAAAATCACCTTACCTAGTCTCCATAGCCATGACAATCAAACTTGTCTATCTCCTAATATACCTCCTCGATGCAAAGAGGATAGGTTGATGTTAGAAGATATACCTATTAAGAGTCATGAGAATCTTGAACCTTCCTTCCCTCATGCTCCTACCATTTGGGATAATTTATTTGAAACCAATAGTGGTCCTTCTCTTGATGCCTCCCCCCTTGTGATGAAGCTACTTTACAAACTTTAACCCTGGATGAACATATTACAAGGTCTTTTAGTAGGGTGGATAATATGGAACATGAGAATGAGACCTTAGGGAAATATGGCAATCAAATAGAGTATTCCCCTCATTTCCCCACTATCGATAAACAAACAAATCCAACCATTGATCATTCCCCTACTTGCGATGCAATCATTTTAGAAGAACCAATCCATGAATGTCAAGAACATTTGATTTTTAGTTCTTCTAAAAACTCTCCTTCTAGGGAGAATATCATAGTGCTAGAAAAAGAAAACAATAATAATGTGTCTTCCTTCAATAAAAAGGTGATCCTTGATTTCCCTTTATTAGAGATGCATCAAACCAAGACTACTAAGGCTATGAATGTGCAAGTGTCCATTAGATCCCCCTTGATTAATGGACCTCATACATACCCTGTGGGACATCCTAACAACCCTCTAATTCTCTACCCACCTTCACACAAACAACAAACTAAAAATAAACTTGAACTTGTCCTTTATCCTCCTAAGAATAATGTTTTGTAGAAATTGAGTCATAATACCATTTCCAATACATATAACACTCAAAAAAATCCATCACCACCACAACCAACCCACACACCCTTACCGTTGCCTAATCCTATCCTACCTAACCCTTTCTTTCTAGGTCAAAAGGAGTATGATATTGTTGAGCAACTTAAGAGTACTCTTGCTAAGATATCATTGTGGGACCTTATTCAAGCCTCCCCTCACTATCACAACATGATTCAAATAGCCTTACAAGTTCATGAATGTCCCTTCTAATGTGCCACCAACTGATATAATAGCCATGATTCAAGGACTAAATGCTGAATTTTTTTTCCACCAAAGTGAACTCCTCTCTTTGGACGTGCAAAAAAAAAATGATGCTTTCATGATCATTGCTTAATACAAAACAAAAGGGATAAAGAGAACTCTTGTAGATATTGGTTCTGCCTATAATGTGTATAGTGAGCCTTCTCAATTGGCTTGGCATTGATCAATCAAACATTCAACCTAATTCTTTATCTATTAAAGGATTTGAAAATGTTGAAAACAAACTGCTCAGGGTAATCATTATACCTCTTGCAGTTTGAGTGGCCACATTGAATACACCAATCCATGCTATTCCTTATAAAATTTCATGTAATCTTATCTTAGGAAGACCATGGATTCATGCAATGAATGGGGTGCCCTCTACTCTTCATCATAAAATGAAATACATCTACAAAAATAAAGTATACACCCTTGATGCTGACCCTGAACCTTATAGTGTCTTACAACTTGAGAAAAATAAAGAAAATCCCTTAAACACATCAACATCAATTACACCAGTAGAACTTGTACAATAGAACAACAAAAAATAACATATTGAACAAGTTACAAAGCTTTTAGAAGATGATTGGGGTTCCTTGGATTTCCAACATGAATTCGTGGGTGACTGTACAAGATCATACACAAAGATTCCAATAAGGCACACAAAAATGCAGTCATGTCAACAAAAAATTCGAACAATCCTTCAAAAACATCCACCTCAACCACTTTAGACAAAGAAGCAAACTACACAACAACCTTTGTCAATGCTTATCACCAACCACCACCCAATCCAAAAGCAATGAAAAATCTATATGGAAAAGGGTATGAGCTTATGAAACAATTTTGCTATAGTGGAAAAGGATGTGGCGATAATGAACAAGGTATCCACAACCCTATAGACCTTATCACACAACAAACCACTTATGGTCTTGGTTATTATCCTTTGATATAAATTGCAAAGCCTTCACTCAACATCAACACTTCTTCACTTAATGTCAATGTCATCTCACAACACACTAATGATTCAAATTTGTTAGATTTTACACCCTCTTGCAAAGGTGGGAACAAACTATCACAATCTAAAGAGTCTTGCATAGGTTAACAACTAATACTAAGCAAGATGTATGTTTGAAGCAAACCATAGGACCACTTTCTACCACTGATCAAGAGGGTATCTTGTCAAGACTTTTCCAAGGTCACTTGATCACCCTTCCTCCAAGAACTCAAAAGAAATTATTTTACAAAACTTCATTTTGCACAATCATAGAGTTCACGGACATTCCACTAATGAATGTAACACTTTGAGTAGTAAAATCCAACATCTTAAGGATTTTGGTGTTATTCCTTATGTGGGGTCACCTAATTCCTCTAATTGATACTCATTTTCACTCTAGCATGCATTTCCTCAATACTTCTGGCTCATCCTTGTCCTACACTAAGTGGGGGAAAGGGGTTAAGTAGCCTTGTCCTTGTATGTCACCTGTTGTTACCCCCTTTGGCTAGCCATTAACCTTTCATGAGCATATAAGAGCAAGCTTGGGATATGGAAAACATGCCTTAAGTTGGCTCGCATGTGACATACTACCTTTTACATGACATAGCTTATCAAAAACATATGACTTGGCATAGGGCTTTTCGAGTAAGCTCTCATGTCTCCATCTTCTACTTTAAAGCAATTTATCACATTAATGGTATTCGCAACTGCTTTAAAGTGGGGGCATACATCACCACTCACATTTCATTGTGCAATTTATTTCTTCTTGTGATGTGTCCTTTTCTTGGTGGAGTCATCGAGCTTGATTCCCTCCAAGTGTGTGATACTTCTTTTCACACATCCTCTCTTGGAAACATTAAGCACAGTGTTCCCTAAGATGAGACCTCACACGAACTAAGAAAAATCCCTTTGAACATTCCTTACACCACTTACAATGTCTATGAGTGTCAAGCATACGAAGTTTTTCTTACCTCATAGAGCTCGAAGATAAGTTTTGTGGCACCTTATTGAAGCCATCAGGAAGTATAACTTTGGTATGGTTGAGTGGGAAGCCCACTTTGAGGCATGACTTTCACCATAGCCACCTACGTGTGTGTGAGCACATATCAGCCTTATGTGTCTCACCTCTTAGGACTTCTCACCCAAGAATAGCCAAGAGTTCTGTCCCTTTAGAGTGAGTATGCATTTTTGGACAAACAACCTAGATCTAATCCACAATGTGTTGGACAAATGGTCAAAGCTTGATCCACTTTTTTATTTTCGCTCTTCTCTTCCTTTTAGTTCTTGCCATTGCAAGATATCATGTCTTGTTTTGTTGCACCTTTTCACTTATGTTGGTTTGACTTAGGATCTTGGATCCTGAGGGCTTGACCATTTCCTTCATTCTTATCATCCTAGACCATCTGCATGGGTACGATTGGACCCCTCTTGAATGTCTACTTTAGTGTGAGTTTGAAGCAAGTTCATCCTCTCACTAAACTGGGGGCTAAATGTACCATAGAAAAAAGTATTTCTTGCTTAATATGGGAATATTTAATGATAAATTGAACTTAATGATGCTTTGATCTAGTGTTGTGAGGTGTTTTACACTTCCACACTAGGTCTTGGACCCTTGCAAACTGAATAAAATGCATTTAACAATGTCTTGTAAAGGTGTTGTAAAAGACCTTCACACCTCTCTATACTTAATGACCCCATTTTCCCTTAATTCAACATTATAAAATATATATAGTTTCATTATTACATCAATACAGAAGGCTTGTAAATTAAACTTGACTTCAATCTAGTGTTGTAATGTTATTTACACATTCACATTGGATTTTGTGCCTTTCTAGGCTAAGTAGACCTCATTTTAGTGTTGTAAAGTGTATTTAATCACACTTTCACGTTGAATTTTGTGTCATTTTCCTTAGCCACCCTTTACATCATCATTAATAGGCCCCTATGACCCCATATTGTGCATCTTGAGGCATAATTTGATCAAATAATTGACATAGTCATCACATAAACCTTCTTTTCTTACTTCCCAACATTCTAGCTAGCAAAAAGGCCCCTGTGGGACCCATTCACCATTAGGGGAAAATTAGTCCAATCCAGGTGGGACCCATTTGAGCCATTTTCGAGGTTTGAGTAGGAAAAATTAGGTTTTAAGTTTAATTTTTCTCCATGTCAGCCTTGGGGATCAAATTAACAGGTAAATTATAAGTATTTCTTATAAATACAAGCCTCTAAACCCTAATTCATGATAATTTTAGCCAATTCATTATTCATCCATCTTTCATCATGTTCTCAAGTTAAGAAAGTTAGGGTTTTATCATTTCAAGTCATCAAGATAGCTTTTTCAGACATTCAAGGGAAAATTCTTCATATTGTTGCAGAAATCCAAGATCTACTATCATGGAAAGGTACTAAGTCCTTAATTTCATGTCCATGCTTCATCTTATTTCTTCATTTGGTTTAATTACCTAAAAAGGGGTTTGACCAAGGCAAACCCCCATGCCCTAACATCCAACATTTTTCTTTATTTCTTTGTGTGTTTGAAGATTTAGGTACCATGAACACTTGGGAAATCACTGAAGAATAATTTTCAAACTTTTTGAAGTCATCTCCACTTTGGCAAGGTAGAAACCTACCCAAAAATGCTAAAAATAAAGGTTTCAAATCTGGACACCTGGAGGTGCAGATTGAGCAGACCAATAGCTTCAGATTCCATTTTCAAGTTTTTCAAAAAAGCCAAAGTGGAATAATTTTCCCATTGTGGTAAATGATTCCCACTATACTTGTTTCCCAAATATTTTTGTAGATTTGGATACCCATTTGGCTAAAACGGGCCCTAGTGCAGTTTTTCAAAATTGGGACTTATTCGCCCAGAATAGCGAATGAGTCCCACCAGGCCTAAAAATTAGTATCTTTAGAATTTCAGAGTCATTTCTAGTCCTCGGAAAGTTTACAGGTACACACATTCAGTTTTATAGGTTTTTGTTTTGTTTTACTTACATTTTTATATCATTTTCTAGGTCTTTATGCATATCACAATGTGTTTTCAAACAACATGCATTTCTCTAGTTTCTATTTAATAATTAATATCTTTTACCAACTTTCTGCATTTGGATCATCCTATTTAGACATATTTTATTCATATTGCATTAACCTTGAGTGACCCACCTAGATTTTGGAGTCTATCTCTCTCCTTTAGGTGAAAAACTGTAATTGAGCAAGAGAGCCATAACACCCTAAAAATCTATGGTTCAATAAGGTCAAGATATATCTGATTTTGTAACCTATGGACTTCTCTAAAGTATGATAATTTTACAAATCCAAATTTTACAGCAAGGTGTATGCAAGCTAAGATATGACCTAATGTTTGACCTATGGTAAATGCAAAGAATGGTAATGCATGAACTGAAAAATGACATATTTGGTGATTTCATGTTTGTGATTAGAGGACAAGGTTATGCTCAAGAACTGATCAGATAGTGGACTATCTCAATTTTCCCCAAAATTTTCAACATCAGGCAATTGTGTCATTCTGAGTTATAGTTGTGATGTTCTATGTAATAGTTGTGGTCTTTTGGGTTTCTTAGTTACAGTTTTTTGAATAGCAATTGTGGTGAATGACAACTAGTTGTGGCGAACAATTTTTTTTGACCTATGTTGAATGTTTTTACTCAATTTTGGATCTTATTTTGGAAAATTATAAATTCAAAACACTGTAAATAGTCTGGAGACACTTAGGCTAGTCTAAAAATGTCCAAAAAGTGTGTTTGCAATGTGTGTGTTCTAGGGTTACTCACCCCAAATTTCCACGATTATAGCACATATCGAATAAAATATCACATACGAAACACTAGTCTATCCCTAATCTCAATGGCTAATGGCACACTCTTAGAACCACTCTAGGAATCTCCTTTGGCATAATTGAGGGACACCCATATGGGACACCCTTTTGGGATATGTATCACCTCTTGCCTACGACAGTGGATGAGTAGGGGCCTCCTGCACTAGAAGGATCTCGCAATCACCCTCTCTGTGGAAATTCATAAGCCTAAAAGGCAAGTGAATTATACAAGCCAGGGATTTTTGTCTCATTGAAGGGAGCCAAATGTTGGGTGTAAAAGTCTTATGGGTGTGATGTTACACCCCTACACTAAGAATGTCACTGAAACTCAAGTAAAAGGGTGGATTCTAACTAGTTTGGATATTAGTCACAACTCGGGGACATGACACTTTGTAAGAATCCAACAAGCCACTTAAGGCTTTAATCACTCCTACTAGGGGCTCTTATGCGTTTTACAATAGTACCTCATTTTGAATAACACAATGCGACTAAGGCCTACATACCATGAGGACTTAATAGTTTAGTCTTATCCATTTATATACCGACTTGAGGGAAAAAACAATTGGAGTATCCTTTGAGTTCTCCATACGGATGTGTCTCTTAGGTAGGACCCTCTAAAGGTAAACAAAAGTGAGACAAGTATATTGTTTTTGATCCCCAAAATCGCACGAAGTATAAGGAGAGAGCATACACAACACCTTTTTCTTACACTCGCATGGGGTTCATTAACGTTAATAAATAAAAAAGTGTGGGTGATAATGTAAGTGTTAAGAGATTTTTTTGATTCTCAAGATCACCAAAATGGTGTGAGAGAAGAGCATACCCACCTAGATACAAGAAAATGTGAAACCACAAGACAATGATTTATTTTAAACCCTCAAAGGAATATGTGAAAGAACACACTTAATGCAAAGTTGTTGTCAATTTTAAAACCAATGAGTGAATATGCAAGGTTAATTTTAAACTAAATGAGTGTAGTATGCAAGTTGTAAATTTTAGCTTGAGTGAATATGCAAGTCATTTTTTTTACCCCATGAGTGTATTTAAATAAAATTGCAAAATGAGACAAAACAAGTTAGCAAAATAAAATGAAAATGCCTCATTTCCACCTATACGACACACTGAAAAGGTGATATTAGTACCAAAAAACACCTAAGCTTCCAAATGCAAAAAGACAAAATTGAGAAATCCTAAGAAAATTAAAGATTTTAGAAAACAGGCAGTTGTGTCGTTGTAACTGATAGATGCGGCTCACTAGTTTTGACAGATGTGACTAAGAACTTGTCGACTATGACTTTCGGGATGGTGACTATATCATAAAAATGTAGTGGACCCCCTGTAATTGCAATGAATCCCTTCACACTTGCGGAGAATGAACCCTAGAGCTATAAAAACACAACAAAAATGATCGATTTTGACCAACGAAAAACCAAACTCATATGGTATTAATGTTAACTAATAGAAATTGAAACCAGTAACCAGAAACAACAACAAAATATGAATATGGATGCAAACTAATGATGCTATGATGTGTTGAACAATTATGATGATGCCCTAAGAAAATGCATTGCATAAACCTATAGTTGCAAAACACAAAAGGGGAAATAAATTTCGATGAAAATAGAAGCTAATATGATGCAATACTAATGTTAGATAATGAAAATAAAAACCAATAACCGAGAATAAACTAGAAATCCAAAAATAAAATAAACCCAAATGACACAACTAAAAGTATGCAAAATCAGTCACATTATGTGTGTTATATAGGATGTGTCATTCTTGAAACCAGACATTGTCATTAATCAAATATTGTTATTTTTCCTTATACAGGTGGTTACATGATCAAAACTAGAATTGACATCTTGTATGACATGTTTCTTCTCCTAAAACTAGGCCTTGTCAAACAATCAACCTAACAATCACCTAGTCAAAACATCGACAAAAAAGTATTGGAAAATCTTTGATACCAAGTAAAGCAAATCCTCTGAGAGAGGATTATTATGGGGGTTGATGTGGAGAGATTGGAGGAGGTAGGATTCAAAGGAGGGGGTGATCTAGTTGATCAGCAAAGAGCTGATTTACAGACATAGCTACAATAGGCATCTGCTAGGATCAAGGCAGTAGAGGCCGAGGTGGGAGAAAGGAGGTCGAAGAGAGATGGATTTAGGGTCAAGCAGGATAATCTACAAAAATAGAGGGACAACCCTGATCAGGAGACATGAGGTGGATCAACAGATGATAGAGTTTACTTCCACCCTCAGTGGGTCGAGTGCAAATACAGCTGTAGCACTATTAAGAGCAAACAAACAATAGTAGTATTATAGAGACTTGTATGAGGCTGAGGTTCAACCAGAGTGTAGGGCATCGAGTGCCTAATTGGCCTTGAGTAGCAGCAAGTCTCATAGTAGACAATCACACATCAGGTCTTAGAATAGGAGAGGGGTTTCGAGGCCAACCCAATCAAAACCGTATGATAGGCCACAGTCAGAGCACAGGTCTTCAGGGTCACCACATTAGTAACTAGGATAAGATGAGGGTAGCTATGGTTAGAGCATATTATGACATTATATTTGGACATTGTATATTTTGACCATTGAACCTGCGAGCTCTATTTTTAGGACATATGATACATCTTGACATTGTACTATGACATATTTTGAGCAATATATATGATATGATTTTTGGCGGTAGTTTATATGATGTGTAGTCTTATGTGATGCATGCAAATGTTTATGTTATTTGATGGATGATTATGATTTTATGTTGTATATGTATATTTATGTTATTATGTGATGATATTATTCAATTATGGATGCATATGTGATGATTATAGATGTTATGTGAATGCAATATGATGATTTTCAAAACCATATGCTATGATTATGTAATACGATGCGATATGTTATGCAATGTGATGTATAGTTGATGGATATGCAATGTTTTCATGTATGTTGTAATGTAATAAATGAGAATGAATTATGATTATGATGTGATGTAAATGTGATGACATGCTTAATATGATATGATATAATGGAATTACTATACTATATGGATGTGATCTATGTTTTTGTATTTTCTCATGCAAATATAGATGACCTAATATGATGATTCCTATTATGATAATGATATCTAGAATGTTTCCCAACATGCTTATGTATGCAAGATATGTTTTTGTGTGTTGCAAGACACCCTCAATATGTAGGTACAAGAAATGTTATCACAAAAGATGGATGTTAGCATGGCATTAGTAGAGACAACTTAAAGATGTACATTTTGTTATGCAAGGCATTCCATTAATCATGATTGGGTGGTAAAATGAAACAAATGGATGACAAACACCATGGTATGATATAGACCAAGGTGTGCAAGGTCATCCACTTGCAAAATAGATAGTTGTAGACAAGGAATGTCCTGACTTATACTAAAGGAAAAGTTTCCCCAGTCTTTTTGCTAAGACAATTCACAAACAATAGTCAAAATAAAGGAGTCATGAGACATCCTCACCCCTCTAAATCCTTCATGGGACATCCTCAAGAGAGATAGTAACATAACTCAAAAGAAAAATAAAAAAGATAAGACAAAATAGACCAATAAAGTCAACAATCATTCAGAGTGTTTGTCAATAATTGTTTGTCGATGTTTGACTAACTAGGTGATTGATGAGTTGATTGTTTGACAAGGCCTGGTTTCAAGATAAGAAACATGTCATATAAGATGCTAGGTTTGGTTTCGATCATGTAACCACCTGTATAAGGAAAAATAACAATATTTGATTAATGGCAATGTCTAGTTTCATGAAAGACACATCCTTTATAAGACATAATGTGACTGATTTTGCATACTTTTAGTTTATCATTTGGGTTTCTTTTATTTTTGGATTTCTAGTTTATTCTTGGTTACTGGTTTTTATTTTCATTATGTAACATTAGTCTTGCATCATATTAGCTTTTCCTTTATTTGGTGAAGGCTCTAGTTGATATGTATGCAAAATGTGGGAGTATAGGGATTGCATGCAAGGTGTTTGACAAAATGTCTAATAGAGATGTGGTCTCATGGAATGCAATAATTGCAGAGTATGCAATGCATGGTTAGGGTGAAGTTTCCCTTGCATTTTTTTCTCAGCTGCAATAGGTAACATGCTTGAAGCCTAATCATATCACCTTTGTTGGAGTGTTGTCTGCCTATAGTAATACGGGTTTGCTCGATGCAAGGTGATGATATTTTAATTTGATGAGTGGGGATTATTGTATCCCTTCTAGGATGGAGCATTATACTTGCATGGTTAATCTTCTTATCTGAACTTCACATTGACTAAAGCATATTATCTTATTAGAAAAATACCATTTAAAGTTTTAAACCTAATGCTTGTGTGTTAAGATCACTACTTTTTTCCTATCAAACTCATGGCAATATTGAGTTAGCGGAATTGGTGCTAGAATGGCTTTTGGAGTTTGAGCCAGGCAATGCTGAAAATTATATCATTCTCTCAAACATCTATGCAATAGTTGGAAGGTGGAGTGATGTTGAAAAGGTGAGAACAATGCTCAAGGATAGGGGAGTGGAAAAGAGCATAGGATGTAGCTAGATTGAGATCAAGAACAAGGTTCATGCTTTTTTTGTAGCGAACATATCACACTAACAATCAGAGAAAATCTATGCAATTTTGGGGAGTTTGGAAAAACAAATGAAAGTTTTGTTGGAATTAATAATCTTGAGTGCCAGCCAAATGCATTTAATGCAACATAAGAAGAGATCCATTTTGGATCATTCCCCCCATTTTTTGTGTTAGACATATGTTGTCCCAATTAATGTTTCTAACAAATAATTAATTCTGGTGGTTGAATTTGAAAATGAGTGGTAATTTTTGGAAAAGGTAAGAAAGACAAAAAGGTAGAATAGAATGCTTTTTAGAGTAGAAGAATAGGGAGTGAATTTTTCAAAAGAATAGAACAAAAGAAAAGAACACAAGGAGGTCATCGGACATAAGGATAAGAAGAACATGCAGCAATAGAAGATATTACATGGAGTGTAGAGCTCTAGTGCTCTGGAATACTTGCAACAGTAACATAGAGTAGCACACATAAATCTTCATTGTGCCAAAATTTGGGCAGCTTGTTGTATGAAGGAAATATAGAGCCATAGCTATGGTTTTTGTATATAAACATTTTTTAATGTAATATTTTTGTGTATTTGAATGAAATAAAATTTTTATTGTACCTCCTTGTTGTCTTCTTTTCTTTATGTGTTTTCACCTTTTCCCATTTTAGTTGGGATTTTTTCCTAGCAGTTTGGTATCGGAGTCGTGTCTATTAGAGCCCTAGTGTTTTCTAGGTGTGAAGTTATAGAACCCTAGCTTTAGTGTATTAAGAAAAGACCTAGACTTTTTTTTGAGTATTTGTAGTTTTCCCCCATTTAGAAAAATGGTTGGAGGAGATAATAGGAGTTGGCAACAACCACGTATGTTTAATGGTAAAAAAATTGGCATATGGGAAAAGAAAATGAAAACTATTTGAGTTGCAAATGATTTGTGGGAGTTAGTAGCAAATGAGTTCATAGATGTGACTAACCCAAATGCATTTACAATATTGAGCAATCCTCAAAAGAACCAGTTGAAGGAAACAAGAAAAAATGATGATAAAGCCCTTAGTTTGATTAAGGCAGCCTGGACAGAGGTTATTTTTCTTTGAATAGCAACAACTAGTTATGAAAAAGAAGCTTTGGAAATCCTCCAAAATAGTTACAAAGGGACTGATAAAGTCATATTGGTGAAGCTCCAGATGCTTTGAAGAGATTTTGAGACTCTCCAAATGAAGGAAAGTGAGTCTATTTCAGAATTTCACACAAGACGTTCTAGTTTGATAAATTAGTTAAGAATGAATGGAGAAACCATGGAAGAGCATAGGATTGTGGAGAAAATCCTTAGAATTTTACCCTCAAAGTTTTATCAATAGTGATCGCCATTGAAGTGGTAAAGGACCTCTCAACATTGACCATTGATGAGCTAATGGGTCCCCTGCAAACCCATGAGCAACGCTTAAATAGGTCTACAAATTCTTCCCATGAGAAAGATTTCGAAGCTCAAGCCAACACAAGAGGCGGGGAGAGAGGTAGAAACAACTCTAGACGAAGCTCAAGAGGCAAAGGTAGAGGTAGATTTGGACATGGAGGTGCTGGAGAAGATAGCTCAAGAAGAGCACACAACCAAGAGGAAGCAATCAATTTTCAATCTAGCTTTGGCCAAGCCAAGAAAAACAACAATTCGAGTCATAGGTTTGACAAGAGTAACGTTGAATGCTATTATTGTCATAATTTTGGTCATTATGCAAGTGAGTGTTTGAAAAACAACGTGATCAGCCCAAGCAAAGTTTGAATGTGGCTGATGAAAATGTGGCTAAAAGAAATTAGTCAAAGGCCTTTATCATGTGCAACATTTCTGAGCAAGGCAGTGATGAGGTATGGTTTTAAGATAGTGGATGTAGTAACCACATGAGTGGTAATGAGAGTTTATTTTCTTTCATTGATAAAAATGTCAAGTTTGAGATAAAAATGGGGAACAATGAAATAGATCTAGTTGTGGGAAAGGGGTCTATTATGTTTCAAACCAAGCAAACTGAGAAGAAGGAGATTGACAATGTATATTTTTTCTCTTGGCATAAAGCACAATCTCATGAGTATTGGACAAATGATCCAAAAAGGCTACAAAGTTTTGATGGAAAAGGGTGAATGCATCATTTATGAGAATGATGGAAGTAAGAAAATAATTGCAGCAGCCCCAATGAAAAAGAATAGAATGTTTCTTTTGAGGTTAGAGATGTGTTTCTTAGCTCAGTTTGTAGCTGCACCTCCCAGGAATTTTGTATAGTGCAACAAATGATTTTGGGCTAGTTGGTTACAGGAATAGTGATTGGGTAGGGAGCGTAGATGATAGAAAGAGCATGTTTGGATATGTGTTTCACTTGGGATCAAGAGTCATTTCATGGGCTTCCAAGAAACAACCCATAGTTTCTCTATCTACAGCTGAGGCTAAATATATAGCAGAAAATGCAGTAGCATGCCAAGCTATTTGGCTAAGGAGGACCTTAGCAGATTTGAAGGAAGAAAAACGGATGGAACAACTATATTTTGTGACAATGTTTCATCAATTTCTTTAACAAAGAATCTCATTTTTTATGGAACAATAAAGCACACTGAAATCAGGTATCATTTCATAAGAGAATTATTTGAGAATGGTGAAATTAAAATGAAATTTTGTAGGTCTGAGCAGCAGCTTGTAGACATTTTTATGAAACCATTGAGCAGAGATTGCTTTGAATGCCTAAGGGATAGGATTGGAATGACAGAATGCTCAAGAACTTTAGTTCTGGAAACTCAAAAAAGTGTCAGAAATCTGAATAGGTCTAGGCAAGACATCTCTAAAACATAGAATAGGTGCAAATAGGATATCTCTAGAAATTTTGCTCTAGAAAGACATTGCTATAGAAATTTAGCTTTGAAAATTTTGAATGGTGATGAAAAACAAAAAGATTCAAGATTAAGGGGGAGTGTTGAAATTAATAATCTTGAGTTCCAACCAAAAGCATTTATTGTAGCGTTAGAAGAGATATGTTTTGGATCATTCCCCCCATTTTTCATGTTAAACATATGCTGTCCTAGTTAATGTTTCTAATTCTAGTGGTTTAATTTGAAAATGAGTGGCAATTTTTGGAAAAGGTAAAAAAAAACAAAAAGGTAGAATAAAATATTTTTTAGAGTAGAAGAACAAGAAGGGAATGTTCAGGAGAACAAAATAGAAAAACAAAACACAAGGAGAGGTTTGCATAGAGTAAAAAATCTCCAATGCTCTGAAATACTTGCAGCAACAACACAAAGCAACACATAGAAAGCTTTGTTGCGTCAGAATCTGGGCAGCTTGTTGTATGAAGGAAATACAAAGCCATAGCTCTTATTTTTTTATGTAAACATTTTTTAATGCAATATTTTTGTTTATTTGAATGAAATGGAAAATTTATTCTACCTCCTTATTGTCTTATTTGCTCTATGTGTTTTCATCTTTACCCACTTTAATTGGGATTTTTTTCCCTACAAGTTCAAGGTTATGTAGCTGACACAAGCTTTGTGTTGCATGATGTGGACGAGGAAGAGAAGAAGAATGTCATCTACAACCATAGTGAGAAGTTAGCCATTGCCTTTGGGCTTATTAACACAAGCCCTGGGATACCCATCCAGGTTGCTAAAAATCTATGTGTTTGTGGTGATTGCCACACTGCTATAAAATTCATTTCCAAGATTGCAAGCCGAGAAATTATATTGAGGGATGCAAACTACTTCTATCATTTGAAGCATGGGGTTTGTTCTTGTGGGGTTTACTGGTGATTTTTCTAATTAAAACCATCGAGAGAGAGAAGGGTGTGTAACTACTGTGCCGACCTTGGATTACCAGGCAGAATATAACCATTACTTTGTTTCAACTTTCAATATAATATAGTTTCAAAGTACAGTGCATAATAATTTTTGAATACTTTGTTATTGTGTATGCACAATGTACTTGTAGTACAGTTTCAACAATATTTGTGAATCAAGCACCATCATCTAAATGTCCAGGAGAATCCCAGTGCTTAAATTAGCACTCTCTAAGACTTTGGTTTGAGTGGGTTATTCTAGCATGCTTCTGATGAAGATAAGTGATGTTGCGAAGATCTTGCTTTTTCCAAGATCGTGTTTTTTTCAGCCTGGTTTCCAATCTTCTTTTCATCGTTGTGGAGCTTTGTTTTTTATCTGTCTTTAGTTAGATTGTTTTAAAACTTTGTTTTTTTCTGCTAATAAAGCATGACATCAATTAAAGCATGTTGAGTTTTCTTGAGAAGCTTCGGTTGTGCTTTTGCAAATATAAACTCTATTTATATTCATGTTTTGTATTCTTTTCAGTAGCTGAAATAAAAAAACTCTCTTTGATATACGGTTTTTTTTTCAGAATAGAGTATATGTTTTTCCTAGGTTCAATGTATGGGTTTTATTTATGTTGAATATTGTTTAATGTTTTTTAATTGGCTGGGAACAATTCATCTATCTTCTCCTTGTTATCTCTTTTTTCTGTCATGATTATTTTTATCAGCTGGCTGTAAGAAACAAGGGATTCAATTTTGAATCTACATCTAAATCACTAGACAGACATCATCTTTCATAAATTTAAATATAGAAATTGATGTTAATGCAAAAAAATTTGTGGAAGAATCCTTCTGCCTCTTAATTGATAGGTAAAAATCTTATTAGTATTTACATTTTCTCAAGTTTCTTTTGACATCTTTTTCGTGATTGGTTTTGTCTCTATGGACATATGGATTTCCTTGTCATAGTCTTGGTCAAATTTTATGTTTTTATTTGACAATGGAACCAAGTGTATTTTAATAATATAATGTAAACCAACATCTAGGATTCCTGGTGAGATGAGTTTGCAATAGGTTAGTAAATTTTGTTCTCACTATAAAGATTTCTTTGAATCCAACTCAAAGTTTAAGTGTGAAGTAAAGTCTACATAGTTTTAAATATAAACAATCACCTAAAGACTGTAGGTAATGGGGAAATGACAACAATGTCAATAAGCTAAAGCACAAATGATGCATTGCTGACTCATGAATGAGATGCTACCAGCTGTTGCGGTTGTGATAAGATGAAAGTAAATTAGGAGCATCTTTTCCAGATATAGGGATGGAGGAATTTTCTAGGAGAATAAAGAATGTTTGTCCTATTCGAAATAGAAATTTAGTCGTAGAATTGTTTTTATAGAAATAAGAATATGAGTGTTGTTGTGGGAGACTTCATATATTGCATGGAATATATATATTTTTTTTATGATGAATAGACCTGTATCTATATTTATATTGCATGGAATATTCAATAATAGAAATTATGCATTCTGTATTTCTTCTTTATTATGTTTCACATTCATTTTTAGTTTCTTTTCATTTATAAGAAGTTAACATATTGTGAACGTTTATCTTCTTTTCTTTTAAGCTATGTCTTAACATATCTTTCTTAAGCTTTGTCCTAACATATCATCGCTATCCCTTTTACTATGATTCCTTTTTAATTTGTTTTGTTTCTTTCTTGTTTCTTTTTATCTTAAATGTTTCCCTTCTTTCATGTTCATTCACATCATCTTTCTAATCATTTTTTTTTTTTTTAGTATATCAATTAATGAGAATCTCTCTCTTAAGCAATGTGCAAATAATCTTTTTTGGCTCCGGAATTTTCTATCATATAGTTTGCTTCATCTCATAACCACCACCTTTAGATGACTACTTTTTCTCTTGAGTGCTTATTGGAAAATAGACCTCATTGGGATTCAAAACATTGTCACTACCTTAGGCATGTGGGGGGTGGCAAAGTCCTTTCATCCAATTATCACCTAAATTAAATGCAAGACTAATCTAATCATGATATCCTCACATATCCTTCCCCTAGCAACATGACTTTGTTACACTTTGATAAATATAATAGTCATGGGACCCCATTAGAAATGTTTGGCACTTTATTGTGCTCTCCTCAATGGTAAAAACTAATGATTCTCACCTCCACATTGATAGATGGCACATTTGATTGATCTTACACTTTACCCCTTAGTTCCACACACTCTTTTGTTGACCTGTACATTCTTTCACCCTTCGCTTTCAATTTACCATAAAAACTTCTTGTTACAACTTATATATATGCAAACAAGATCTTATATACACTATTCATGATTTCACTACTTGCTTTTTTTTCTAATTACACGTTCACATGGACCTTCAACCCCATAACTCCAACAAGCAATCCATGTTCTTTGAATTCTTTTTACCTTGTATCTATGAAAAAACACTTTTTAGAAGTTGCACTTCTCTTTTTGAGCAGGTTATAAGATCTATTGAGATTTTTCACATTTAATTGAGAAGTCATGTCCATGTTGGATGAAATACCTTGAAGAAATGTGGTTTCATGGGATGTGGTGATTACAAGATTTAAGATAAAAGGGAATTCTTTAAGAAACCTTTTTGAATGTTAAATAAATTGCCTCAAAGAATTGTGGTTATGTGGACTGCAATGGTTGCAAGATATTCACAAAATGGGTTTGGTGAAAAGACCTTGGAAACAATCAAGAGAATATAATTGGTAGATAAATTTAGACTCCATAACTTTTATTAGCATCCACCCTTCCTATGTTGAAATGAGCACTTTGGAACAAGTTATGGATGTCATTGAAGTAGAGAAAAGGAATTTATCTACAAAGCATGCATTTTTATTGTCTAGGAACTATGAGAGGAGTTGACTACAATGCCTCTATGACCCAAGTCCACATAGGAGACTTTAGGGAGTAGCTCCAAAATTTGGGGTTGTTCCTAAACTTGATTAACTTTCCCTCTCCGGTATGTTTAAGCTTGAGGCTAATTAATACTTCCTCATGATATAGATCTAAGCTAATGAATACTAATCCATAATCATCAAGCTTATCTACTCTAAGGTTTAGGGTGTCTAGCTTTCCAAAACCTGCTCCAACCTTAGATGAACTTTTAGAGTCATTGCCATTCTACTTTGCAAATTGACATGAATGTATGGTAAGTGCTATAAACTTGTCAGAACTAGAATAATCAGAGCTTTGTGTGCACTAGGGAGATTTATCCTTTCAATGGTATGGTGTCTTGGCTCTATGATAACTATAGGAAGGTATAGGTTAGCCTCTTAACACTAGGGAGATCTATCCTTCCAATAATAAAAATCATGATAAACTTGGCCATGATTATTTTATGGAAACCTACTGACTTGCATTTAATGATGGTGTCAACTTAAGCCATTATGATTTGATGGTGTGAGCAACTTTTTTTTTTATATGTAAGTTTAGGATTTATATTAATTTGTCAAAAAAAATTACATCCACAACATCCACAACCCCAAGGGCAGCAACATTTTTCAGTACCGTCACAGTCACAACATCACCAAAAGACTAGGAAAAAGGTCAACACACCCAACCCCATACACAGCCCAACCCAACCCATAGCACCATTACAACATATTTCCACAGAGACTATAAACCTTTATACTACTGCCACCCAGGCGTATGACATAGAGATTAACATATACCCGCTACTTATAGAGACTTAGCCAACAGAACCACCCCACCAACAAAACACCCAACACCCACCAAAAAACACCTTTGGAAGACAAACAGAGCCAACCAATCATACCGAACCACAACAACCGACGAATGAAGATGAGTTCACTGAAATCCGTGTGCTTTGGCATATGCTTCAAATTTAGGGACCCAGTCGAAGCCATCCACCGCAACCAACCTTAAAACTTTCTTAAAACATCCTTCCGCCACCACCTTCAGTTGCTTGTGATAAACCAGTCGCATTCCTTTCAATTCCAGAAGAAAAAGATAATACTTCACAACCTCGCCAGGAACCTTAACCAGAGCCAAATCTCTCAGGTGAGGAATATTCATCCCAAGGATTTCCGCTTGAAGAACATCGTCCAACCCACCGAGCAGCTCATCCTCGAATAGACCACGCATTAGAGCCCTTGCCTCCACCTTGGCCATGCGTGTGTCGAGCAGCAACGCCAAGAAGCGTGAAACAATATGTGTATTAACCCGTGACATCTCACTGTAGGCCAACTGACCTTTACCAAACGCCATCTTTACCGCCACCATCATAAGGTGATCTATGTTGCACAAAATGTTTATGCGTCTGATACAAATGAGTACAAAAATTTCCTTCTCTATGTCACGTTTGATGGTCATAGCGACAACAGACGCTTAGATAAAGGGATTTTGAAAAAGGAATGCGGTGTAGAAGAGTGCATTTCTTTTCACCATGGAGTAGATTTTTTAAAAGTTTGAATTCTCGAAAAATTCTACTTATAAATCCTGGGTGGCTATATAATATTCTGACTGTATTTTTTTATGAAAATAATTATTTAAATTAAAGCACATATTGTGTATTAGATTAATAATTATTTGCATAAAAAATTATTTAGAATGTTGGATAAGCACTGGTGATTCGTAAGAAGGGGATTTTAAAAAAAAATTAATATAAAAGATAAAGTATTTAATCTATATTTTATTAGGAGGGTAGAAAAGTAAAGCAAAGATTTTTTAATTATGTTATTAGAGGTTTTTTTTTATTTTATTTATTAGATAGGATTTGTCATAGTGACACTTAAGATGAAGGTGTTAAGCCTACAAATGTAATACAAGAAAATATTGAAATGAATGTGACTTAGACAACTAGAAAAACATTTAATGAAAGATTAATTCTTTTATTCAAAATGTACATATCTAACAATATGAAAATTAATATTAAGTTCATCTTCTAGTTGACTATTCAACTTCTAGTATAACTAGTAAACACAATACAAAATATTATCCTACCGCACCTAGGATTATGTATATTGTTACATCTCCTCTTAATCTATAGGGGTAGCGGTAAAACTTGTGTTTGTGTTACACATGAGGCCACTTTTTATGGCCTTTCATTTGCTTGATATGAAGCTCTATTGTTCTACAAAAGGTTTTGTTTAAGTGATAGTTTTTTTTTTTTAACAAATTTTCAAGAATGAATATATTGGATTTGCAAAGAATTGAGTTTTTTTTCTCAAGTCAATTTAGTTGTCCATAATGTTATATGCCATTTTGAGAGAATAACTCACCTGTTTATTGTGAAAATTTTCACCACCATTGGCTATTCTAAGTGATGAATTTTATAGAAGAAATTTGTTCAACTTCTATCTTCATCCACTTCCATGAGTGAAAACTAGACAACCATGCTAATTACACCCATGAGTAGTCCAAAAGTGTGCCAACTACACCATGTTACATGGAAATTGGATAACCTACTTTGATTGTGATCATGACCGACACAAAAGTATTCTAAAGAATACATTGAATGACCTAAATATTTGTCAAAGTTAAAAATGTAAACCACATGTAGTCTACAATTTCAACACATAAAAATTCTCTTATAAGAGAAAAACTATATTGAAAATGAAGGCATATGATATGATCCTACTCCATGCATAGAAAAATAAAATAAAATGAATTGTGTAATGTCAAGTGTTGAAGTGTTGAGCTAAACATTACCTAATGAGATGTTGTATTAATAAATGACACTAGGTTACAATAATTGAAATGAGAATATGAGAAGTATTCAAGTACATCCTTGAAGAACTCAAAATTTGAATCTCATGTTCACATCTTTAAGATGAGAGTAGAGATTTGTTGCAAAGGCCCCCTAGAAAGAGAAAAAAAAATATATGAACTTGTGAAGGGATGCACAACTCATTGAAATCCTCTTGGTTTTTCATAATGATTTTTAACTAATTTTCCCTTTTAGGTTTTCAACTCAATGAGAAGAGTTTGTAAAATATCCCTTTGGGTTTTCAATCTACAACTCAAGTGCACAAATATAATTAACAAGAGGAAATAGCCATAGCCTCAAATAATTTGTATTTATTTGCATTTCTAGTGGTCTTAGTTCATTATCAATATATAAATTAGAATGTAAAATTATAGGTACAAAAATTCAATGCTCCTATAAACACCATAACGATGGAGTGCATAATTATCTTGAAATGAGTGCAACTATATAATTTTTTAGTAGGTTGTTGCTCAATATTTGTAATGCTAAGCTCATAATCTAGATTGACAACAACATCCAAATTATGAGTAGACAATCTCAATAATATATTTGTAATATGTATCTCATTATCAACTAAATCAACAATAACCATATTAGGAGTAAACAAGTGATCATCTAAAATAGTGGATTGAACTCTCTTATATGATTTTGATAAAGGAAAGACTTAGTTTTTCAAGTTAGAATGATCTATCCATCCAAAATACAAATGCCTCATTGATTTTGTAAGTTGATTTTTGACACAATATTATTTGGTAGATTGTATGTGTTGACCACATGATAGACAAGGATGCAGATCGAAAAAATCACTAGAAGTATGACACTAACATACACAATGACAACATGTTTGTACTTGATGGGTTCTAGTTAAAGCTAATTTTGATTGACATGACCATTTGTCAATTTCACAGGGTTGATCAATTGGTGAAGACTCAACTTGAATATTATTTTTAATACTTCCAAATAAAAATTTGATAGGTTTTTAATATTTTTCTACATAAACATCCACAACACCTATTCCCTAGACCAAGATAATCTCTATTGTGTTTTATTATTTCTTGGACATACACATTAGGTAGAGGTTCAATAATGGGAGAACGAATATGTATTGTATCCTTGATAGGATTTGATAACACAACTTTTCATTTAGGCATAAGATAATTATGTTGCATAGGAGGGGGATCAATTTACTTTTTTTTAATGAATTTTTATTTTCCTTCCTTTTGAGTCGTACAACTTGAAGAAGGGGAATCAAAAATTTCTTCACAACACAATTTTGTGACATCTAAGAGGGGCTTAACATTTTTATTCAATGGTTTTTTCATTTACCTAACTTTTGAGTTGAACTACTTGAAGAAGGAATAGTAATAATGATAACATATTTCTTCTACATACTAAGGTTTTGTGTGTCTAATCTTGTATTTGATCTTCTAAACTATTGATTTCTTATCACAAAATATTGTATTAATTACAAAATACATAAAACCAACAATCTATTATCTTTACTTCTCATTTATTTCTCACATTAATTTATAAACGTAACATTCCTTTGGTGTATAATGTAGACATAATTACAAAGATTATACACATTTGAGTTTGGTTCCATCTATGATACTTGGAGATAATATAATTAAAAACAGCCAATGAATTTCGCTATTAAGAGGCAGTAGATTAGTTGGGTGTAATATTTCATCTACTAGATATGACATCAAATCTAAATTTCTATTTGATCCTAACTCAGATTATGTATCCTCTTTGTTAGGATTTTTCCTAATGTATATGAATTCTTGCCTCAATGTCTAGTTTATGGCCCCTTCACAGTTCCTAAGATATTTTTCATAGTAACTTATCCAAAGAAAGAAAGCTAAAATTTTTCTATAACTTATTCCTACGTAGAATTCACTTTCTTAAAAATTTCCGAGAAATTCACTTATTTACAAATTTAGGAGAAAATTTGGTGAAACCCATAATTATTCAATAACTCCTTCAAAACTACTTCAAATGAGTTCAAATTTGGACAATAGTAGATTCAATATTTCCTTCATTAGTCCTCACACAACCAAAATGAAGATTTTTTTTCCAAATTGAAAGATAAGGTTGCTTGACAATCTAACCTCCTATCTTTTTTTAAAATATCTTGTTTCTTTTCTTTTGAATGCCAAGATCATGCTATCATACAATACACAAGATATTGATATAAAATAAAATATGCTATAATACTTAATCATAAATCATGCTTCAATAGGTGAAGATCTCAAGTCTTCAATAAGAATAAAATTCACAATATGATCTGATAATAAACTAACCACCACATCTTAAATATATACCACATGTATGGCATAGATGCCCCCTAAGATGACATAATTACCTATATAAGACTATATAAATGATCATATATTATAAATAAGGTTTATGCTAACCATAAATTGGCTACATATATCCTTATGCATGTTATAGGTTAAAGGCATAACACTATTCCAAATATGTTTTGTATTCATAATATTCAATCTCATGCTAAAAAATAAGATTAATTCAACAATGGACCATTTGTGATCAAAATATTTAATCTAATACTCAAAAAACAAGAGTAATAATATTTCTTATGTGAACATCATTAGAGACACCATTTTTAGTAGATTAAGTTGTTTGAGGATTAAAATGATAAATTATTTGTAATAGAATGTGAAGATGTGGATGAGATCCTAGCATGCATTAAACTCTCAAAAATGTAAAAGCTAAATAATATTAGAGGAAATTGTAAGGTTTGATATAAAATCAAAAACTTAATAAGAGATTCAATTTATAAACAAATCAGCAAAAAAAATCTTAGAGGAAAAAATAAGGATATATAGGGTCCTTGAAAATAAGATCATACAATGTAGCACAAAAACATAAAGGAAGGTGTAACAAATAAGGCATAAGGGAATCTAAACCCTACTCAAATCCTAAATGAAAGGTATACACTAAAAAAAAAAAACTATAAAGTTCTATAAATTAAGGCTAAACCCTAAGATAAAAACTCTAGGTTGTGAGAAAGTTGGGTCAATAAAAAATACACACTTTACATGAATGTATAGGCTAATTATATCTAAAGCAATTTTCTCAACATTTAACCTCAATAAATGAGTTAGGTCTAGAAATAATAAATATGAAAATTAAAAGTATTTAAATGTGATACTTAGCTAGATTTTGAAGGTGGGGGGATGTTACAATTACAGTTAAGAATCAATTTGTCACTACTATATTTTTAAGGCTTTCTTATATGGTTGTCTTATGATAAACAAATTAACTATGTTTCAATCTAATTTAGATCCATGCCTACAAAATTGATCTCTAGGAGTGTAAATATGATTTGGTGCATCAACCTGAACTTGTACCTACATGAATGAACAAATAGAAATTTTATTCTTGGACTTCACTCACATGTGTCTTCTAATATAAAATTATAAAAGGATTGGTGGTGTTTATAAGCACCTTTGAAAAAAATTTGAATTGTGAGGGTCATGTTCTCCTCAAACTAAAATGACACATTCAATGGTTTTGGAACAATAATTGAGGAAAATAAGAAAAAGTGTAGTGCCTCTAGGATGATTTCACATGTAGATAAATTAGAATGGATTCCTCTTTAAGCTCTTTGACCTAGGTATTCTTTTCATGCTCCAAAATTCCTAGATAATTTCTAAATGAATAAATGAATTTCCTTAAATACAACATAACACATAAATCAACACAAATGTGTGTTGTTGCTAGGTCAAATCACAAAAATTAGAGGGTAAGAGTGGACAAGTTTTAATTTAAATTTGAATTTTATCAAGTTCAAGGTAGATCCATGATTGTAGTAATGACATGAGTCAAGTTTGTGCACATAGATATGATCCAAGGTAATTAATGGTGGATCTATAGATCAATATTAAATCTTTAGAGATTAGTTATAATAATTAGATCAAGGTGTGGTAATTCCTTGAGTTGAATTCACGTAAGAAAATGCCAAAGAATCTAATCAAATGAACCCCAAAAATAAGAAAGAAGGCATGGATGGGAAAATTTTACCATTATAATAATAAATAATTTGAAACATTAAGAAAAACTAATAAAAATTGTTTGAATAAAACAAACGATTATGACTAGTTGATATAGGCAATAGAACCCAATCATTCTTTGGATAGTAAGGGGCCTCTTTTTTAACTTTTATACATCATTTGTGAAGCTCTAGACTAGTAGTTATTTTTGGAGCCGGATAACTCCTAAAAAAAATGCACAGGTATGTACATACAAAAACGTATGAAAACATACATAACAACATACATGGTAATATACATAACATGAAGAGATGACATAGTGGGGCCCGCCAGACAGATGATAGAAGTGATGGAACTAGCAATGGAATGAAACGTCATGACGAGGAAAGTGAGGAGGTGTCCCGTCACTGAATTACGCTAGTGTTTTTTTTCCTTGTTCGAGAAGCTATCCATTACATGCAGGTGGTAGCAAGGGAGGTGTTGTGATTACGACATGTGGTTTAAATTGTAATGAGTATTGTTCTTGGAAAATACTTGGAAAACGCATTATGTTCTAGGTTTTTCACATTTTGCAGGTTGAAATCCAAATGTTGGAGAGCAAGGGTGCATTCTAGGAGAGGGAGAAGACCAACCATCTTGAGGTGATGGGTTTCTAACTGACTGCATGTAATATTGTTTTACGTGTGGTTTCATGCATTTTTGTATGTATATAGTTCCGTTGTTATGGGTTGCAGGTTTCTCGGTGTTTTGAGAACTTGGAATCTTAGAAAATAGTATGAATTTCTTCAAAAACTTTTGTTATTAAAACCATGCCAATGTAATGAAATGAGAACTATTTTATAAATACCCATTATTTCCAACAACCTTTAACACTCTGTGTATTCTACTCTTTCATTTCGCAAGTTGAAAGTGAAAGATTAGAGAGTGGAGTTGAAATAATGAATGGTTGGAGAGTGGAGTTGCAAGTGAAAGTTTGGAGAGGAAGGGGAGACTAAAGAAAATGAGTTGAGGGGTTTCTAATCATTTGGGTTGTTAGTTGTAAAGGGGTTTAAAACATTATGAGGACTTTTATTTGTAAACTGTTTTCAAACTTTAAGTGGGTTGTGGGTTTTGTAAAACCCAGTGTTTTGCATCTTAGAATTTTACAAAAAAATATGAATGTCTTTAAAAGATTTTATTATTTATACCTTAGGAATGTAATGAAAGGCATTGTGTTATAAACACCCATTATTTTTTGAGAAGAATTAACACTCTGTGTTTCACCACTTTCAACAAGTTTACTCATTATAAACAATAATGTCAAGAAATTGGTGTTCTTGCTACTTGTAACGCACATGTACATATATAGGCTTAAAAACCATGAGGTTTTGGGTATGTTGTGATGCATGTTGAATTTTTATAAACACTCAGTGTTTTCCATTTCATTTCATTGCACATCTTTCAAACTAAAAGCAGTACTTCACATTGCATAACTAATAAGTAGATGCTCATAGATAGATGACAAAATTTAAATTACAATATAGTTTTTTTACATAGTCAACATAAAAGCAGTTATGCAGTTACTTCACATTGCATAGGTAATAACTATACCCACAACTATAGGGAACTCCACCTACACAACCAAGTAATATTCTAAAATACATTAATTTCTTAATTGTCAATGGAATTCCATGCTAAGCCATAGACAAGGAAATGAACTATTTGTATGTATGATTGCTTATCTATGGCTTGCCACTATGTTTTGGAAGACATTCTCATGACCCACTATTTTTTCCAAAATAATTACATATAGTTAGAGTGATAATTGCAGATATGTAATGATAATTAGAGTGATATTTGCAGATTGAGACCCCCTGACCAAATTTTCTTAGAAAATTGGAAACACCTTATTTAACAAGCAATGAAATTTGGATCACAAATATATATTTCCATCTTCAGTAGAGGTATCAACAATATATTGTGAAACTATACCCACAACTATAGGGAACTCCACCTATGCAACCAAATACTATTGTCAAAGATATTAATTCATTCATACTAGAGTGATAATTGCAGCCACCAATTGCATTTGTTTATCATGTTATTCCAAGAGACCACATTTGTTTGAAGCATTTTTTCAAATAGTTCACTGTGTTGTCTATGAAAGCATATTAGTAAGCACAATAGCAAGCAACAACATAGACAAGGTAGTGAATAGTTTGAAATTTTCCTCAAAGAAATGTGGTTTCATGGTGATTGGAATCCAATGACAAGCCATAGAAAAGGCAATGAATTTTTTGTAAGTATGATTGCTTATCTATGGCTTGACATTGTGTTTTGGCAAAAATATACTCACCTCACACTTTTTTTTCCAACTTGCAATCATAGAATGCATGTATATGGTTGTTGGAAAACATTGTGTGTTTATTATCAAAGAATAATAGTAGATCTAGATTGTCATGGCATTCCAACACCATGGTGGTTGGAATGACATGACAAGACATAGATAAGGAAATGAACTATTTCTATGTATGATTGCTTATCTATGGCATGCCATTATGTTTTGGCAGACAAATAATCACATCACACTATGTTTTCAAACTTGTAATCACACTATCCATTATATTATATGTATTTTACCATTTACTTTAGAGTGTTGTAGATATTTTATGGTCTATGGTTTTATTAAACCTAACAATGAGAATCCATTGCACATTGTGTTGTGTAAGCTTCCATGCATCCTACCATAGTTATTGTTAGAAGTGCATTTTATGTTGTGCATTTCAATGTTTTAGTTCTATTGAATTTTTGTTCTTTTTCAAGGGTTGCAGATTGCAAGGTAACCCATAGTGATCAGGTAAGATTGAAAGACCATTTTCATTTTTTTCTTTATTGATTGCATTAGAATGACAAGATTAGTATTACTATTAGTTTTTTGTGATAACTTTGCAACTTTATGGGTTGAGGATTGGGAAGCAACCCATATCCTCCTAGGTAAGATTCAAAGATTGACTTCAGTATTCTGATTCATTTCTTGCATTAGAATGAAATGATTAGTCTTTTGAAATAAATCTGCCACTTTATGGGGTTAGTTTACATTGTTTTTTCTTGATATTTTTATTTCCTCTCTATGCCATGCATGAAAAATTATCGTAGAAACTAGTCTCAGGTGCATTTATAAACTAATTTAAATAATTTTCTTCCCTCTCTTTTCCAAACAACACACCATTTGTTGCATATTTCTTGTTTCAACTCCTAGAACAAATTTGTAAATGTAGAATACAAATTTTCAAGTTAGACATCAGATCTTATAATTTACTTACTTTGATGTATCAGTATGGAGTTTGAATTTAATGGTATGCTAAGCTCAAACTAGGATTATCTACAAGTATTTATAAGCTTCAACTTAATACACATATCCAATATGTCCATGCATGAGGATATACACTAGAATAAATATTGACTATTAATACTGTTACAGGCTACTAATTCCCAATTATGACCTTGTTTTACATGCCAAAAAAAGTAGCTTTCCACAACCTGACAAAAGAAATCCCTGAAATATAAGTGTTGCAAAGATGATTGTTGTTGCACCAAAATATCAACCTATTAATGCCCAATACAACTGCTGGATTTATACAAGATCAAGATCCATAGGAGGTGGTTAAACCATGTCATGAATCCAAAGCGCAACGTTGGACTACTCCTACCATAGGAAGAGGAGACAAAGTGTCACACCTTGCAACAATCCCCCCTAGTGCAAGCACGGGGTTTGAACCTATGATCTTAGCTCTGATACCAATTGTTGCAAAGACGGTTGTCGTTGCACCAAAAGATCGACCTGTTAATGCCTGATACAACTGCTGGATTTATACAAGATCAAGATCCATAGGAGGCGGTTAAACCATGTCATGAAGCCCAAGCATTGCGCTAGACTACGCCTACCACAAGAAGAGGATACCAAGGGTCACACCTTGCAACAATAAGTTCCATTTGTCTCTGTGATATATGATAACCTTGTTTTATCTTTTTGCATAGAAATGAGTTTCTTGTGATATGGATGGTACAACAACAATGTAGAGTATAACTACGGTTATGATTGAGGACATAACTTCTTAGGAAATTATTTGATGGAAGGTCAACTTGATATTAGATTTGGGCTACTACAGTACTGACTTAATGGATTTATGTTGTAGAATTGTCATAATACATATTACTGTGATTTTTAATTCTACATGTTTGATTCTAAAGTTACATAATTTTCATTGGTGAAAGTTGTCTATTTAAACAATTGCATAGCACAATATTTTTTTATTGAATTAAAGCTATTGAGAAAAATATAGAGAACCATGGCTATGAGCAAACAATAGCCATAACTAGCACAACTACATAGTAGCCATCTAATTAAGATACATATTAGCCCTCCAAAGAAGGGAAAAATGAAAATAGAAACAATAATAAATCTGTCACATACCAATTGGAACTGAAGCAAGAGAAAATTGTAAACTGAAATAGTCCCAAGTGAACAGTAACTAATCGAAGCCTTCAATTGCATAGGTTCTGGTATCGACTTTGATATCCAATTGATCAGCCATGTGGTTGATAGTATGATGTATATCCTTGAAGCATTGATAATTGGATTTGTTCAAACATCCCTCAATACAATGAATAATTATCCAAGCAAGTTCAGTCCAAGACAACTTGCAGTTCTAAACAAGAATCATGGAGGCTTAGTGTATGCCATCTCCAACCTAAGGAATAGCACAAAGTTAATGGATTGTTTTCGTGACTAGAGTCATAAGGGTATTATTTCAAGTCCTAGGAGGTCAAATTTTCTACTTTGTACACTGTAACTTTTTGAACTTATGATGGATATGCATTGCACTAGGAAAATCATATATGCCATGAATGGATCAATAAATCTAATTGGTTGATTGCATATTCTTCAACATAAGCTGGACAATACTATATAAAGGTTGATTTACGTAGTGCTATGAATACATTGAAATTGAAATGAAAATTAACAACAAAGTTTTGATTCTAAAAGTATGGTGTTATTTAATAGGATTTTATGACTTTATAAAACCATTTTTAATAATATGGATGACTCTTAATCTCACTCTTGATGGTAGATGATTTTGCAAGGAAGGCTTTTCTCTTGAAATTTCATATCCATACAATCTAGAGCAGAATTAGAAACTTTATTTTGGTTTTGTTGATCCACTCATTTGCCCTTAATTAGACTTGATGGTGGATGAATTGCAATGAAGTATCTACTCATTTAATTTCATGCCCATAATATTCGAGTAGGGTTAGAAACTTGATTTTCGTTATTTAAGCCAAAGGAAGTGCTTTCTCATAGTAGGAGTTATGGTTTTAAACATAATTTTATTACTTAGTTGTCCTAAGTGTTTTGTTAAACTTGGACCTACTAGGACTTCTTGTGTGTATACTAGGTTGTTGTATGTCTAAGCCATGGGTGCTCTTTTTGATGAGCTCTTTAGCAAGATTTTTATTACAGGTTAGACGTGGCTCATTTTTCTAACCTCCTACATGGGGTAGACTTTGGTATTTGGGGTTCCTACTCTAGGTTTGATATAGTTACACCTTGGTGTTTTGGGTTTCTCCTCTGGGTTTGATATGGTTACACTTTGGTGTTTGGGATTTCTACTCTGGGTTTGATATGGTTATTCATTACCCAATTTAATGGTCAAAGTTAAAATTTGGTCAGTAAAAATAAGCATAATTATGTATCTCTTTTAGTTGGGATGAGATATGGAATTGCTTTTAAATTGTTTGACCTTTTAAAAGTGTGATATTTAAATGAAATGATTTTAAAAGGTGCTAATATTAAACTTGGACCCACAAGCAACTTTATCATAAGACCTCCATTGGGCTGCCCTCTTTATAACAATTGGCTTTTTTGAAGGCCTCTTATTACAATTTGGGTGGGGCTCATTTCCAGTTTTTTATCATTCTATTAATATGGTTTTTGGATAACATTGACTATTACTATCAAAGCATAATAGTAAATCTTGATTGTAGTGGCATTCCAACACAATGTGGTTGGAATGTCATGGCAAGCCATATACAAGGCAATGAACTATTTCTATGTATGATTGATTATATATGGGTTGCCATTGTGTTTTCACAGACATATACTCAACTCATAGTGGTTTTTCCAACTTGCAATCATACTAAGCATGTATGCTTGTTGGAAAACATTAGGTGTTCACTATCAAATCATAATAGTAAATATGGATTTTCATGGAATTGCAACACCATGGTGATTGGAATGCCATGAAAAACTATAGACAAGGCAATGAATTATTTCTATGTATGATTGCTTATCTATGGGTTGCCACTATGTTTTGGCAGACATATACTCCCCTCACACTATTTTTTCTAACTTCCAATCATATTGTGCATGTATATGCTTGTTGGAAAATATTGGGTGTTTACTATCAAAGCATAATAGTAAATATGGATTTTCATGGCATTGCAACACCATGGTGATTGGAATGCCATGACAAGCCATAAACTAGGAAATGAACTATTTCTATTGCTTGTCTATGGCTTGTCATGGAATTCCAAGACCATGGTGTTAGAATGCAATGAAAATCCATATTTAGAATTATGCTTTGATATGTTTTTTCAACAATCCATATTTACTATTTAGCCATGGTGTTGGAAGCCATGACAATCCATATTTACTATTATGATTTGATAGATATTTTGCAAGCATGCGTAGCTTGTTCAAAAGAACCTATTTTTGGATTTTAGCCATAGCAGCAAAGTAGTGAACTATTTGATAGATTTATTTGTTAGACATGTATAAAAAATGTGGTAGCATAGTGAACTATTTCATAAAATGCCTCAAATAAATTTGGTCTCATGGTGATGGAATGCTATGAAAATCCGTATTGCAGCTGTTGCAATATGGATTATCATGGCATTCCATCACCATGAGACCAAATTTCTTTGAGGCATTATATCAAATAGTTCACTATGGTACCACATTTTTAATACATGTCTACCAAGGCATTCTATGAAATAGTTCATTGCCTAGCTACTATGGCTAAAAGCCTAAAATGAGTTCTTTTAAATAAGCTACACATGCTTGCAAAAAATATACGAAAGCATAATAGTAAGCAACAACATAGACAAAGCAGTGAATTGTTTGATAAAATTCCTAAAAGAAATGTGGTCACATGGTGATGGAATTCCATGACAATCCATATTGTTGCCTTGCTGCTATATGGATTGTCATGGCATTCCATCACCACGAGACCACATTTCTTTGAGGAATTTTATGAAACAATTTACTATGCTACCACATTTTTTATACATGTCTACCAAAGTTAATCAAACAATTAAGTGCCTTGCTGCTATGGCTAAAAGCCTAGAAAAAGTGATTTTGAACAAGCTATGCATGCTTTCAAAAAATCTATCAAATCATAACAGTAAAATATTTAACATAGTAAACCTATTAATGATAGTCCAAAAATCCAATCACATGAACTCAATCAAGTATCCCTTAAAAGGTAGTTTAATTACACTTAAGCATAATGAACCTTTGTAGACAGGAGTAAACCTATAATAAACTTTTCATAATGAACCTCATATAGGGTTTAAGAACAAACTTGCAAGAAATGAAAGAATACAAAACAACTTCAAACAAACTCAATGGGCTTCAAAACATGTAATTGATCTGTAACCTTTGATTCTGACCATATACCTTTGATGCAAAATATTATGCTTTTGACATTGGTTTAGATCCTTGTAGAAGCATCTTGAAAGATCTCATCAACAAACACGAATCATGTCTTTATGCCAAAAACCTATCCACTGAATACCTTTGAGTCACAACATCAAAATGTATTAGCCATCAAGAATAAAATGTGAATGATGAATGTGTGATGAGTACTCTTTCAATACCTTTGACTTTGTCATGAAACAACTCTATCAAAATTTTGTGCAACAACTATCAATACCTTTTACACCAATCACCATGTGAACAAGTAATGAGTGAACAACAAGGACTTTGACATTAATAGATCAACAACCACTTTGGTTGTAGATCACCAAATGAATGAATAATCTCTTTAAAACCAATCCATGTCAACACGATGAAGTAACTCACTCTACATGTAGTTGGCATCAAACTCCTTTTGCATTACCAACTCCATCTATCTTTGACATCAATGAAAAACAACATCAACATAGAAATGTCTAAAAAATGTTGAAGTATACATAAGGCATGTGGTCTATTTGAAGCATACAAGTAGAACACAACATTGTAACTCATACGTTTTTCAGTCACAGCAACTGAGAACACTTTCATAACACTTTTCAAGCAAGAAGATACATATTTGATACTTCTATATGAATATGTTAACACTTGAGATCTGTAAACACCAATTGTAAACCTGAATTGTGTCTAAGAGTTAGAAGATAATGCATGCATGAAATGAAACAAACTCACATTGATCATGGACTCTTGATATGGTTGTTTCCCTCAGTATTTGATTGCATAACCTTGATATTTCCTTGATATTTTTCTTTATATGGTATGGTGTTAATCTTGTTACGATAGATGAAGGTATGTTTGAGTTGTAGATAGATAATGATATGTGAGATTTAGAAATATGAATGTCCTAGGTGGGTGCAATGAAGAAAGGAATGTGACTCATTGATTAGATGCAAGCAAAGCATATAAATGGATTATGAAAAGTATTCAATATGGGAGGAAAGGATATGAAAGGCTGGATATGGAAATGAGTGGAATGGAAAGGCTATGAAGTGATCATTTTTGAGTTGTAGATAGAAAATGATATGCAAAAGTTATAAATATGAATGACCTAGATGGATCCAAAGAAGAAAGGAATGCAACACATTGATTTGATTCAAGTAAATCATATACATGGCTTATGAAATGTATTTGATATGGGAGGAAAGGATATGAAAGGATGGATATGGAAATGAATGGAATGGAAAGGATATGAAGTATCATTTGTTTCATCATAGACTGGAAAAAATCCCCCTTTGTTATCAGTTATGATTTTTGTAATTCTCATAGGATGAATTGAATCTATACACACACATAAGAAATACTTATGCTCCATTCCTCACTCTCCTTCATACACATCAAGGTGTAGAGATCTATGAGCTTCCTTGGAATGTGACAAGAAAAGAAAAGATATAAAAATATAATGATTTTGATGAAGACAAGGGACAAGAGTTAAGATAAAGCACAAGTTGTCATGTATGCAATATGAAGATGATAAATATGCAAGATCATGATAATGAAAAAATGCAAATTATGCCAATGCATATGATAAGGACCAGTGCAAAAAATAGTTGTAGGATGGAAAACATAGTGGGTTGTGACTCAGTAAAGCCCAATGTTTTAGTATGTTAAAGAGTTTATGGTTTGTTTGAATGTGTTTCTCATAACAATGATAACACAATGATAAATAAGAATTTAAATGATAATGATAAACAAGATCTTATTCCTTAGTTGAAAGTTTAAAACCGAAGGAGAATTGGATGGATAATGATCAATGATATGTGTTAATGATAGGAAATGTAAGGATACACCCTATATGGAGGATGACGATAAATGGATTGAGATATGGAATTCTATGGGTGGAGGGAACCAATGACAAGGGAACCCAAAAAAATTTCTCTTATACAAAGGATAAATAGAGGACCCATGGAGGACTCCAAAGATGGCATGTCAAAGTAATAATATCCCCCATGGTAAGATGTATGACAAGTTATAATGACATGACATGGATATGGAAGATAAATGGACATGAAAGGAAACAAGGTATGTACTGGATCATGATGGGCCAAAAAGTGGCAATATGATGGGTATTTGTAGGGTATGTGGCTAACAACTTCTTTTTTACCCAAAATTGATGAAATGAAAAGGGTTTTTAAAGGAGATTCTCAGCTTTCCACCAATATAAATTATGCTTCACTTTGAATTTAATAAATAATTATTATTCATTTTGTATTTGAATTACGACTAAAGTCCTAATTGATAGGGTGATTGAAAAATATCTATAGCTTTCAAACAGTATCATATTTTTTGAATCTAAAACATGTGTCACATTCTATGCTTTGCATACTATAGGATTAAAAAGACAAAATTGAATTTCATGAAGTTTTGACCAAGTTAAGGTGGTCATGCATATGAGGTTTTATATTTTTCAAAATTTGTAATAAAAAATTCATAATTAATTATTTACTTGGAAAAAATTTACAAAAAAATATGCATCACATCTAGACATGATTCCTCTACTTATTTCTAAAATCTTATAAAAAAATATTATCATTTTATTGTGGTTAGGGTGGTCAGACAGACACCTACTTCTTATTTTTTCCCTAAAATTTAAGTACTACTGCATTGAAATTTCAAATTTTCACCAAATATATTTTTTTATTTTCTAAATAAACCTAGTAGTTTAGAAACTAAATTCAATTTGCTATAGATTCTATTCTTACATATTTTTGAAATAATATAGATAACTTATTCAAATTTTTACGTCAAGTTGCCGAAATCTGATTTTTCTGAATTTTTTGCCACTTAAGGGCCTATTTTTTCCACGATGATCCTACACATACCCAACATGACATGGACAACAAGTGATATGGAGGATGGAAGACACAAATGGTATAAAGCATGCATTAGATTCTTGTTCTTGCTATTTTTCCCCAGTACTTTATGCAAGATCAAAGGAAGGTGGATGGATAAAGTGAATAACATGGAATATAAATGAAGGAATATGATGGTTAAGTGAAAATACGATAATCAATAATGTATCACAAGTAAAAATGGAAAATTCTTGCCCCCAAGTGTACAAGAAAGGGTAGGTGGATGGATGTGAAAGCTAATGGATATGAATGGCCATGGAAATCGAAGATTATGGAAATGGAAGTTGATGAAGGTGTTTGGATATGAATGGAAGACTCAAGTTTCTCTTTATGGAAGATAGTACCCCATTGACTAAATGTTTTTGTAGACCATGGCTAACATGTTCCCACTTAAAGAAATTGGTAAGAAAATGGGTAAAGATAATGGAATGGATAGGGGTAGGAAAAAGGGGGTTAAGGATTCATGCAAAGCATTGGATTAAAGCTATGGAATGAGGGATGAAGGTTGTATGGAAGTATGGAATGGATTCGTTATGAGGGAATGTGGGAAAGAACAACATTGTCACACACCTTGAAGGGTGGTTAAAGTTGAAGGATTGAGAGTGGGTTGGGATAATAAACTTGGGCATATAAGATCGAAAACGGATTTGGAGGACGAATAATGGAGGAATGGATGATGGTGGAATAATGAAGACTTTTGGATTAGAAAGTTGGGATACCAATTTTTAATTTTTATTTGAATGCATGGATTTTTTTTTCTTTCTTTGGAACCCACATTGTTTTCACTTTTCATCTTCCTTTATAGCCTTTTTCATTTTTTCTTAATTGGCACCTTGGACCGTTTTCTTGGAAGTGTTTTTCTTTTGATTTTGGACCATATTTTTCTTTATTTTGGCATGTCCTTTTAGTCAAACATGATGATATTTATGGTTTTGTAGATTCTTCAATTTATGCATTTCTTTTTTGGTATCCCAATTGCTTGGATAGGCCATAGAGGGATTTTATGAAATGAGAGGATTTTGAAGTGGAAGGTGTTGGAAGAAATTCAAGGGTATGTGCCTTTGTTGTTCTTGAAAGGGCACATAAGGATATGCATTAGGAACATACAGGCCCATGATGGATGGAAGGGTTGATGGATAGGGTCCAACAATAGATGGCAAAGATGATGGAGGAGGTGGATGTTTTGATCTAAAGGGAGGCTTTTTGTGTTTGAAAGAGCTACCAATGTCTTAAGAAGGAGGTATGCAACCAAGGTTGTAAGAATTTATATATGTTTTAATATTAAGGTGTTTAGGTAAATGGAACTCATGAAGGCATGTGGTATTGTAGGAGAAAACCAACTTTTATAAAGGTGGATGAACCAAGATTATATGTTTGTGGTTCATGAATGGGATCTTGCAAAAGTTTAAGATTATCATGTGATGTGAGGGAAATTCTTATACCTTGGCGGTCTTGACTTTATTGAATGGATGGATTTTTTTTTTAATACATGGGTATGTGCAGGATCATCATGGAAAAAATAGGCCCTTAAGTGGCAAAAAATTCAAAAAAATAAGAGTTAGGCAACTTGACATAAAAATTTGAATAAGTTATCTATATTATTTCAAAAATATGTAAGAATTGAATCTATAGTAAATTGAATGTAGTTTCTAAACTACTAGGTTTATTTAAGAAAGGCTAGTATATGCGGATTATGAAAGGCTGGACATGAAATTTAAGAAGCGTGAGGTAGATTTGATAAATGTAAGGCAAACAATGAGCAAACTATAGATTGAGATCAAGGCCATAGATGTCGAAATGGTGTGAATAAGACAGATATAAAATTAGTAGGGAGAGGCAACTAAGTTGCTCGAGGAGGCCCAAGGTGAACAAGTTCAGCTGTATGCTGAAATTGAAAGACTTAGAGTTGAGCTTACTATTGAACACCAGAAAAATGCAAAGTACTGATGTACTTATAAAAACATACAAAGAGAGCTAGACGACATCCGATCTCAAGCTTCCAACAATCTACAAAAATCCCAGGCGGAAGTAGAAAGGTCAAGAGAAGAGAAATAGGAGATCATGTCCACTCTACAAGCTCACAACCAAGAGGTCAGAAGGTTGAGCTTTGAACTGAAAAACGCCCTCCAAGAGAAGAATCAAATGGAGGACAAGATAAGAGAAAGAGAAGCTCAGTTCTGCTAGGAGTTAACTACTACACAAGGTTCTAGGACCCTCACGATATTAAAGAATTTAATATCTACACCCAAGAAAGGATCATAGTTGTGGATGCCATTCTCAGGACAACTCTACAGTTCTTAAGTGATGCTCGAGAATTAAATAGAAAGGTTGGCCCAGTGGCCGACCAAATCCTGCAGATATATGCTCCCTAGATCACAGAAGAATCACAGACTTTGATTTCTCGATTGTGTGTGGCCACTAACAAGGCACTAAGAAGTGTAGGGATTCATGATCGAAGGGCTGCCTCAAGAAAAGAAATAAAATTTATCAGCTACCACAAAGCCACAACAAAGAGCAAGGAACTTCAGGCAATGTTGAACAAGAAGGTCAACAAAATTTGAAAGGATTTCATTGTTCTGATTAGCTACAGTTTCGCTCCCCTTTTCTCACCAGATGGAGAGGTACTATCAGTTGAATAGATCACATAAACAATCAGATAGAAGGTCTAGACTTCTACATAACTCTTGGGTTTGTGCTCGACACCCACCATTGGTGAAATCAACCATGAGATATTTCCCCTTTCTTGCCTCTATTACCACCTTGGAGTTGTTTTGGCTAGATGGGGAGGCATTTTTTTTAAGGAAGTCTTTGAACTAGATCAGGTATACATGATCTTTTGTGCTCTTGTCCGACCCACTGATTTGGAATGGGAGGTGCAATATTCTACTCTCCTTAAACTACAAGAATTTCCAGAGCTCTAGGTTCATGCCTCTGCAAGTGAAGGCCCCCTATGAATCGCTAGAACTATGAAGCAATTTTGCATTAATATTTTTTCTAATTTTCGGCTTTTATATTTTTTTGGCTTTGAGATGTGTCCACGCTCAAAGAGTTTTTTTTTGGAAAGGCATGGAATGCACCACATGGTGGTTGCATGGTTTTCATTTATCATCTTCCTTTCGGGAGAGATTCGGGACATGTGTCAACTTGGTGGAGATTTTCTCAGAGGCAATTTTCTTAAAACTCAAAATCCCCACCTGCTTGACACGTCATCTCTTCGATGTAGGTAGTTTGTGGTTCTAAGGAGCGATCTCTTTTGGAGTTTGTCGAAGCATGTTGGGTCTTTCTTCTTTTTAGGATAGAAACTTTGAGTTGGTGTCATCGAGCTACGTGATTGGTCAACCAAATTTTTACCAGGCTATTTTCTAGAATCTAATTGCTTTCAGATAGCGATCTTTGCTAAATATCTAAAATGACATAAATGAGGTAGTTTTGAATTAATGAGAAAAGATTGCCATGACCTAACAAGATATCTAAGATCAGATTGTGAGCTATCAAATGTTGACATCTGGTAGTATTTACTTCTAGGACGTTGGAAATGGTTCTCCCTTTTTCAGCTATAAATAGGAAGAGACGATAGAAGGAAAAATTTTGTTAGTTCCCCTTTGGAAAAACAAGTTCTTTTTAGTTTTTCTTATTTATAGAGATATTTTTAGAAGCTAAAATCTTGTAGAACACTGCTTCTCTCTTGCATGTTATATTGCTTTTACTCAAACTATTATCGGATTGGCATCTAACCTTTGTTTTAAGTTCATTTGATATTTAAATACAAAATTGTTTGGAAGATATCTTTGAAACTGTGCATGTTATGGCTTTTATCAAGTTCCTTCTTTATGTTTTTGTTTAGAATGAAACATTGTGTTAAGCTTAATTCAAATGGTTTGAGTAGCTGATTTCCATGATGTAGGCTTATATGATATAGTAATAACTTGTGGAAATTTGATTATGTCTATTGTACTTCTCCAGCTTCTTTGTGGGTTATTGTTTCTTCATATTATGTTGTAAAAGGAGGGAGGGTTTATGCAATTTCTAAAAAAAAATTGTTAGCTTTTAGAACTTTTATGCTTGATTAGACCTTAATGAACATTACCTATTAGGAGATTTGAAAGACTGCATTGTGCTTATATTTAGACTTTGTTGCTCATTCTCTTCCCAACAATGAAGGGTTGTAGAATTCTATGTCTAATATATCATTCATAAAAAAATAATTGGATTTAAAATGTTGGAGAACCTTTGGTGCATCACCATTTTCCTATCTTACTTTTACATTTTCTTCTACCTTTTTCTCCAAACTCATAGAAGAGACAACTTTCTATAAAAAATATTGGAGGTATTCAGTGAGGCACAAATCAGTCACCCACTCGTTGAATTTCCCATATGGCTATTGGAGAGGTGTAAGTTGTGATGATCAACAATATCCTAACCCTTTTATGTTTTCATTAGTTGGTATTTTCTCTAGGACTTGATGAATGTTATGCTCACTTGTTGTATCACATCCATGTTTAGTCAAGATCGTGAATCCTTTTCCATATGTTTCTTCCAGGTTGATATGAGTGTTTGTTACATTGTTATCCTAAAATGGTTGAGTATTTTCTTGCATCTAGAGGAACTAGTTCACCTGTTGTAGGGAACTTAGGTTCAACTTTTGTTTCAGGATGTAAGTAACCAAACATCTCAAGAGGTGGTATCATAGGGTGATTTGGTTGTTTCATGGATGGATAAAAGGATGCATTAGCTTCAAGGTTGTGAAGGCAATCATTCAGGAACTTATTCATGTTGTCATCATCTTCTCTAATTATGTCAACATCATGAGGAGGACATGCATTAGGAGTTGAAGGAACATAAGTGAGTTCAATGTCATTAGGGTCATTTCCAAAAGCACAGCTTGACACATCCACTAAGGACTTTAATGACTTCAAAAGCTTGTTAAATCACATATCCATGATGCAATTTTAAGATTCTAAACTATGCGACAATGTGAAATGAAACAATTTTCAATTTAAGCAATGCACAAGATGAACTACTTTAAGCTAGATGTAATGAATTGGATAAAACAAAAAATCTAGAATATAAAGTTATCTCATAATTTGAATATAAAATATTTATGGCTTGAAGGGGACTCCAAAAACATCAATATTAACTATCTCCTAAGTAGGACACCCCCTCCTGGTCTATAAAGAATTGGATTGATGAAGAAAAATCTATTCTAGACAAGTTCGATAAACTTAAAGTATAACACATTTACAAGGAAGCTAACAGTATGGCAAATTACTTTGTGAATGAGGGGGTTAAGAGGTAAGGATTGAACACATGGAAAAAATTTAGGGATTTGGGAGCTAAAGTCAATGCCTTATTAGATTATGATGTTACGCATGGGAAAGAGGAAAATATCTTTAATGATGAAAGGGAAAAGGGCTAAGTACATCAAAATCAAGAGATTTCATGGGGTCATGTCATATTACTTAGCTGGTAAGAAAAAGTGGCACACTTTGTGGGTTCATTGGAATGGCTGTGTAAATTTGCAACAGGTTTTCAGCATTGGTATAGTCTGTAGTGAGGTGCATATGAAAATGGGGGGGACAAGAAAAGAGTCGAGCCAAAAAGCTAAAAAGTGCACATGAGGAATGCTAAGGTCTAGAAACATGTTGTGAGAGGTGGTTTGGTTCCATTCCTAGAAAAACTTCATGGGCCTGATACTATGGCTATAGACTATTTTGAGAATGTAGGCATCCATTAAAATCTGCAAACAGTAAACTTCATGTAGGGGTTAGTATTTCACAAATCCATCAAAATGCCCCTATGAAATACCTTGTAAATGCTTCAAAATGAAACAAATGATAAGAGAAGACTAAAAGCATCATGAAAACAATCAACAAGTACCTATTCCATAGTGGATTGGTATCAAATGTGAAAATAACCCTTTCCCAATCCTTGCTCAAGAGCTAAAATGATACAATGGAGATGAAGAACAAAATTAGTTCTCAAACCAAGAGAGTAACTTTGCATAAAAGTTGTGGATGGATTGATGGAGATTAAGGCCTTCATTTATAGATTTTCTTGATGAGAGATTGGCCAAATGGGTGAATGTGGGACTAAATGTAGACCAATGAAAGAAGGCCACTTGTCAAGTTCTGATAGGCTAAAGGTTGTGCAAGATTTGGGAAATGTGCCCATGAGAGGGAGTTTCCAATTCAAATTTGTGCAATAAATTTTTAGAGGGGGACAAGAAAATGAGAAATAAATGCAATGTTGGAGGGACAAATCAACTTTTCATATTTTTCAAACTTGAGGGAATATTCCCCATAAATGCCATGTTGAGTGAAAATGATGATTTTAATATATCAATAAATTTATTTATTTGTGCAAGTGGCATAATCTAGAGAATCCAAGTGGTTAGGATTAGCATTTAATCATTGTTAGATTAGATTAATGATGATTAGGTGAGTTTGACTTTTATGACTTAAATATTTGATTTATTTAAATCAGAAAAGGATGAAATGTGCATTATGATTTAATTAAATGAATGTTTGATTTATTTGATTAAAAGGTTGATGATGATGTTTATCTAATTTTAAATTAATGACCTTAGGAGATGGAAATTAATGAGATTACCTGATAAATGAATGAAGGTGAACTTGATTAATTGATCAATGCCCCTAATGTGGAACCTTGATGAATGAACCTGATTGAATGCATAATGTTAATTTTGCATGTCTACATTTTGGCCCTCTTTGAAGCAATGTACTTGTTGCGTTGGTTCAAAGAATAATCTTACCGCAATAAAAATTCAAAAAAATTCTGATTTTTCGGATGCCCCAGTAGAAAGTACACTGGTATATCGCCCCTTCGAGAGATCAAGTGAAAAGATTTGATTTGAGGGTCGATCTCGCGATAAAGAGGTTCAAAATGGGTGGTTATGGACGATGATGCAAATGAGATGATTTTAAGATGCTTAGAATAACAAATCTATATTATCCTAAACAACTTAAATGATGATATGATATGAGATGGATGAGATTGATGATGTGATATGTTGTAATTATGCAATGGATGATTTATGAGATGGTTAGACTAACAGATCTATATTATGATGATGATATGTTGTGATTAATTATGGAAATGTATGATTTATGCAAATGTGATGATTTATGAGATGCTTAGACTAACAGATCTATATTATGATGATGATATGTTGTGATTATGGAAATGTATGATTTATGCAAATGTGATGATTTATGAGATGCTTAGACTAATAGATCTATGCAAGATGAATGCACGATGGATGCATGATGGATGCATGATGGATGTATTGGTGATGATGATTAACTATTCATGTTGTGATGTTAGTGCGGAAAAGGAAGAAATTAGATGATGACAAGAGGATCCAACAAGCCAATATTATGAGAGATGATGATGAGAAATGATGATAAGAAATGATGATGATAGATAGATGATTTGATTATCAAGGATTGGGATTTTAAAAGAGTCACTTACCTTATGTTTGATAACACACATAAGTACAATGCATCAAGGTATAAAGGACCAGGATGGCATTGTACTTAGTGTGATGGAATTTGACTTGACAAATAGATAGGAGTATTCTTGTTCACACCTGACATACAGAAACCTTGCTAGGATGCACTTTAGAAGTTTCAAAACATCTCAGACCAAAACACGGAAAGGTATAACCAATCAATGTAATAGTCAACAAGCTATCCAAAAAATCCTCTATACATATCTAACAAAGCAAGTATTCGCCAAGTTATTTTACAAGAACGTCTAACAAGCACAACAGAAAAAAGAATAATGATCATTGCCCCATTCCTATCTCTCTAAATCCTTCATTCAGATATCATCGAGAGGTCCTTGGACTGAGCACAATAAGATTAGTCAAAAGAAAAAGATAAAGCACACAAACAAGTTGATGTCCTTCAATACTGCTAACCAAAAGGGAATGTGTTTTTAAGGATAAGAACTGAAACTTATTGCCAAAAGATAATGCCCATTGTAGGAAGGATACATCCTAGGACATGTTAGTGGATGATGGCACGTCATTTCGTTTATCCAAAGTGTTCTTTCTGATAAATAATACCCCTTGTAGAAAGGATTCATCCTAGGACATGATGTTATCAAATGATTGATATGGGACTATTTGGATGATGGACTATTAACACAAAGAACTGACCAACTTGTTTACATACTGACTTAGACTTGAGACTTGATGTTCTTGAGTTTTCACTTTTAACCTGCTAGACTTGTTTCTAACTGTTTCACCAAAGGTTGAGGATGATGATTAGTTTATTATGAGTGGTGTTTATTGCGGGTGCAAGCGAGATGAGGTGGATGGATTTTTTCAAATATTTGGATGTTTTTGATGTTTTGCAATGTTTTGAAGTTGTTTTTGGTATTTTTTCGAGGTTTTACAAATGTTTTGATTTTTGATTTTTCAAATGTTTTGGGTTTTTCTGAGATTTTGACCAAGAAACTAACCTAAAGACCTATCGTAGGGGTCTCGAGGCCTGATCAATAGATTAGCCTTGCCTACGTTATACACACAGAGACCACGTAGTTCGACTGACGACTTGACCGATTTAAAAATGATGATATACATGATGAGATGTCAGTTTATTGTGATAAACTCTTATAGGACTAACCTAAATGTCTCGAGGGATGATCAAAGATCAACCTTGCCTACATTCAAGCTCAAAGACGATGTAGTTTGATTATACGACCTTGTTTTTGACTTTTTGACTGACTTTTTGACCTTTTTTTTTTGGATTTTGATAATGTTTTGCTATTTTTGGATTTTCTTATTTGAGGACTTTAAGAATATACACAAATCCGATCTGATGAGAACATGCCCCCAGCATGATGCTATAGACTACACCGATAAAGGCAGGACAAATTGACCTTGAGGATGGGTCGAGTAGTACTAGGAGGGATCATGATATGAACACAGGACCAAGCTATGGTGTGGATACGAGTGGATGTGTGATGTATGGAGACCTGAATGTGATGAATGATGGAAGCGAAATGGATGGATAATGCAGATCAAGCCATAAAGATCCTGGTGGATGGAAAATGCTTATTTACGCAAGACACCTATTTGCCAGGTTTTCACCAAGGTACTTGCCCAAAGTGCCACCAAAGTGGTTTTCACTATACGACGATTTTTTTTTTATCCTTTTTCTATTTTTTTTGGATTTTTTTCTTTTTTTCTTTTTGTCACCAAGACTGCTTGCCGTTTTTTTCTGAAGTAACCATTTTTTCAGGACTTTTTCTGATTTTTTTTTTTTTAGATTTTCTGGTTCTATACCTTGAAAGAATTAGGAATAAAAATTTTTGAGATGGGAGAAATTCATGGGCTCCTGCAGAGGTTCCCCTTCGGGTGTTGATAGCTGATATGCCCCTGATTTATAACTTGTTATGACAAACAGTCCTAACCAATTAGGTTCGAACTTGCCTTTACTGCTTGGGTTTGGGACATTCTTTTGATTTTCTTTTAAGACCAGTTCTCCGACTTGGAACATCCTGCTTCTGATTTTCTTATTGTAGCTCTGTTTGAGTCTATTCTGATAGACTTGCAAGTGATTTAAAGCATCTATTCGTTTCTCATCCAGTAACTCCAGCTCATTTAATCTTGATACCCGATATTCTCCATCTGTGATAAGGTTGTGCAGTGATATCCTGAGAGATGGGAGCTCGTTCTCAATGGGGAGTACGGCTTCTAATCTGTAGACCAAGGAGAAGGGGGTGGCACCAGTGGGTGTGCGGATACTAGTTTGATAAGCCTAAAGGGTAGAATTAAGCTGCAAGTGCTAGTCACAACCTGTGTCATTGACTATTCTCTTGAGGATTTTGAGGATGGTTTTATTTGTGGCTTCTGCTTGGCCATTGCCCTAGGGATAGTATTGGGTGGAAAAGCGATGTTGGATTTTGAATTTCTCACACAAGTCACGAACCTCCTGGTTCTTGAATGGTGTCCTGTTATTTGAGATAATGGCTTGGGGGACACCGTAACAATAGATGAGATAGTTCAAGATAAATTTTGAGATCTGCTTCCTAGTTATATACGTCATGGGTATGGCCTCTACCCACTTTGTGAAGTACTCAGTTGTAGTTATGATGAATTTATGGCTATTGGATGAGATGGGTGTGATTTTCCCAATGAGATCGAGTCCCCACTACGAAAAGGGCCATGGTGTGATAATCAAGTGAAACTCTTGAGCTGGAGCATGGATGAGGTCCCCATGTTGCTGACATTGTAAACACCTTTTAGCATGATCATGTGCTTCTCGTTCCATTGTGGGCCAATAATATCCCATCCTCAGCAGTTTCTTGGCTATGGTCATTCCACTCCAGTGTGAGCCACAGATACTGTTATGAACTTCAATTAGAGGGGTTAATGCCTCCTCAGCATTTAGATAGCGTATTAAGGTACCTTTTATGCTTCTACAGTAGAGGGTATCACCTAGGATCACAAATTTGGATGCCTTTTTAATAAAGGTTCGTTTTAGGCTAGATGGTAGGTCAGTGGGTATGACTCCTATTCAAAGATATGTATAGATGTCATGATACCAAGGATCACCAAGACCAACGATTTCACACACATATTCCTATTCTAGTACCTCAAATGTAGGGATGAGAAGTTGCTCGATCAGAAATTCATATTTCGGTACGTTGTGAGGGATGTCTAATAGGGACCCAATTGTAGCCATGGCATCATTTGCTCTGTTGTTGGTTCTTAGAATCTGCTCAAATGTTATGTCAATGAAGGATTCCTTGAGAGTCTCAACCAATTTCTTGTATGGAGTTAGCTTGTCATCCTCAGTCTGATATTCATTATTGACCTAATTTATGATCAACTGAGAGTCTCCATACACCTTGAGAGCTATGTTGTTCCATTGCACTGCTATCTTGAGACCTATAGTCAAAGCCTCGTATTCCGCTATGTTGTTGGTGCAAGAAAATGCCAATTTGTATGACTTTGGTATGCAATCCCCTTGTGGGGTGATGAAGAAGACACCAGCTCCTGATCCATGTTGTGTGTATGAACCATCGAAGTATAGTTTCCAATGGTCAGTTATGTTGAGGTTAAAAATGGATTCATCTGGGAATTATGAGACAAGAGGATTCTCAGAGTAAATAGGTGCTTTTTCTAGTTGATCCACAATAACCTATCCCTTGATTGCTTTCCTCTCTACATACTTGATGTCATACTCTCACAGTATCATCACCCATTTTTCCATTCTACCCGTGAGCATTGCCTTGGATAAGAGATACTTGAGAGGATCAATTTTCACGATGAGCTTTATCTTGTGTGCCAGCATATAATGTTTGAATTTTTGGGATGCAAACACTACTGTGAGGGAAGCTTTCTCGATAAATGAGTAATTTAGTTCATGACCGACCATTGTTCTACTGATATAGTAGATAGCCCTCTCTGTTCCGTTTTCATCATGTTGAGCAAGAAGAGCTCCAAGGGATGTTGCTGTTGCTGACACATATAAGATCAATGGCTTTCTCGAGATAGGTGGCATTAACACTGGTGGTGTCAGTAGGTATTCCTTGATTTTGTTAAATTCCTTTTCAAACTTTGTATCCCATTTGTATGCTACCCCCTTGTGGAGTAGGCGAGAATATGGATTCTGCTTGTCTGCTAGTTGTGCTATGAATCGTCGAATGGATTGAAGTCGGCCTTGGAGGCCTCTCAGTTGTTTTAATGTCTTTGGTGCTTCCATCTCGAGGATTGATTTTACTTTTTTCAGATCCACCTCGATACCCCTAATGGAGACTATGTATCCTAGGAGTTTACATGATTGTACGCTGAAGACGCACTTCATGGGATTTAGTCTGACTTTGTATTCCTCTAGTCTGTCAAAGATAGCACTTAGGGTTGCTATATGATCTTGTCTCTTTCTTGACTTAGCTAGAATGTCGTCGACATAGTCTTCGACTGTTTTTTGGATCATGTTGTGGAATATTAATGTCATGGCCCTTTGATAGGTTGCTCCTGCGTTCTTTAGGCCGAATGGCATCATGTTCCAATAGTAGGTCCCCCATAGACAAGTGAAAGCCCTCTTATGTTGATCTTCTTTTGCTATCATGATCTGGTTGTATCCTAAAAATACGTCCATTAGTGATAGCATCTCATGTCCTGCTATCATCTCTATTATCATGTCAATGTTGGGAAGCGGGAAATCATCCTTGGGACATGCCTTGTTCAAATATTTGAAGTCCGTACAGATTCTAATGGCTCCGTCAGGTTTTGAAACAGGTACCAAATTTGACACCCATTCTAGATAATCAATTGGTCAGATAAATCCTACATCTAACAACTTTTGGAGCTCCATTTTGACTAACAGAGCAATTTGAGGATGCATTTTTTGGAGCTTTTTTCTGATAGGTTTTGCTTTTGGATACACTGCTAAATGATGAACCACAGTCTTTGGATCAAGTCTCGGCATGTCAGCATAACTCCATGCGAAGTTTATTTGCCTTTCCTTTAGGAATGCTTCTAGGAGTTCTTGCTCTTCTGATAATAGTGATTCCGCATAGAATGTGATATGTGGGCTTTCCTTTGTCCCTAGGTTGACAGGATTGCATTTTTTTGGCCAAGACTGCTAACTTTTCCTGATGGATAGCTCTTAGAGGAAGATTGAATCCTTCATCCTCGGGTGCCTCAGAGAGGTTTTCACCATTGGATACATCCTTTCTTTTTACTTTTTTCTTGTCAGAGAGTGCCACAAGGTGGTTTACACTCAAGGACTTGGATAAGATTCTTAGTTTCTCACTTTTGCGATTGAAGGATTCAATCGTTTCCCCATAATAGGCATGTGTGTCCAACTCCATTATAAACCCTGCCTTGTGATCCCCATCTGGAATGTTATCCATCAATCCCATAAATTTTTAGAGTGCCTCATCATTTTCGAATGTATCGAGAACTGGTGGTCCTCATTGGTCATAGTCGATCAGTTGGGGGTAGATTAGGTGGATCTCATGATTCTATTGGTCTGGTTTGAAGGATAGGGTGGTAATCATACACACGGTGGTATCCTCAAATAACCTCGGTAGATTGGTCATGGTATCTTTGTCATCGCTACTAATATAGGGCTCAGTTATAAAATTATGTGTTTCTCTACCTGTGACTATTGGTGAGTGTACTTGTACTAGTATCGGCTAAGGAGAAATATTAACCATTCTAACCGGAGGACTTCGACCACATATGGTTATTCTCAGAGGGGTACATCCAAGGCCAATATTTGTTATGGGTTGTGTCTCTGGCATGATAGGTATTATGAGCCCATTGTCATTTTGTCCCAGTCTTTGTTTTTTGTTGTATCCCATTGCAAGCATCATTTGTAGGCCTTTGCTTGTATCATCCATTGGTAAATTAGCTGGCGGTCTTTTATCTTGATAGAGCATGTGTGATGGATCTACTTCAATAACCACCTGGCCAAGGTCTCCCCATCTTGTGAATTCGGGATAGTTTTCAGGATATGTTTGTGATGTGGAAGCTTGATTTTCTTGTGGATGTCCCCGTGATCTAGGAGATTGTGGTAACTCTCCTATCACAAAGCATTGTTAGGTAGTTTGTAGTTTCCACAACCATCCTCCTGGATGATGAGCTTGATATCAGAGATGGTGAGGATGGTGGGGATGATGGGTGTCTCTGTCACAGAAGTGGACTTGAGAGTGGCGGGGTCGATATATGGTGTGGATGGGCCCTCATAATTCTTTAGCACTTGGGGGATTTTATAATACTTGGCTTCAAGATTTTTTCAATATGAAAACGGTTTGGGATCTCCATGAATGGTAACCTCTTGTCCATTATGTGTAAATTTCACACATTGGTGGAAGGTTGATGTTATAGCTTTCATCACATGGATCCATGGGCGTCCCAGGAGGATATTATATGGCAAGTTGAGGTCAAAGACCTAACAAGTGGTTTCCATGAGTGTTGGCCCTACTTGAATAGGGAGTTTGATTGTGCCCTGAGACACTCTTTCTTGGTCATCATATGCTCTTATCATGATGCCCTTTCCTTTGTTGATAGAATCCTCTGATATTTTCAATTGCTTGATGACGCTCAAAGAACAAATGTTCAAACCTACACCTCCATCCACCAAGACCCTTTTGATTTTTCTCTTGTTTACGATGGCTTCCAAGTGAAGTGCACGGTTGTGAGATGGTTGGGTGGGAAAATATTGGTAAGAGAATGTAAGGAGATTAGGCATTATGATATTTCCGACCATAGCTTGGAATTACTCTGCATCAAGGTTGGCGGGGACAGTGGATGAAGCTAATGCTTCCTCGAGGATCTTTTTGTGCACTGATGAGATTTTTAACAACTCCATGATGGAGATGTGTGCTAGTGTTCTCTTGAGTTGGTCTAGGACATTGTAACCATTAGGCATGGATCTAGATGGACTCTATTTGGTTGAGATGATCCTGCAATGGTGACTTTGCCGCCTCTTGTGGTGACTCCACAATCTTCGGCATGGGCACCTTTGATGGTGATGACCATGTAGTCTTCATTTAGGGAGGCAACAACCATTTCATACACATGATTTACACTACCCTTTCCTTTATCATTTTTGTTCCCTTTGTTACCATGATTCGGCATCGGATTCGTATATATCTTAAGATATTGATTTCCCATAGGTTGTTCCACATTTATGATTTTCTTATCAATGAGATCTTGGATGATGTTTTTGAGTCTCATGCAACTATTTGTGGTGTGACCTTTGATTTTATGAAATTTCCAAAGTTGATTTTCGTTATACCAAGGAGGTTTGACATTGGGTTCTTGGTAATTCTCAAAGGTAGGAGCCTGGATGAGTTTTTCGTCTATCAACTTTTTCATTATGTCCTCAAGTGGTTCCCCCAAAGTAGTGTGTTTTCATTTGGGGTAAGTTTTGCATTGGGGTGGTCCTCTTTGATCATTGAGATTATTGATGGTTGGATTATTGTTGGGTTGGTATGTTGTGTGATGAGTGTTTTGGTGTTGTGTTTGGATTTGAGGTGTGGGTGTATGTTGGCGTGGACCACTAATGACCACCTTGGCATCAACGACACCATCATTAGTAACATTTTTATTTCTTTCCCACGTGCAAGGTTTATCATTGTAATTGGATGGTGGGTGGTTATTTTGTTGTTCGTGGTATGATGTTGGTTCCGTGGGTTGAGTCACAAGGGCTCTTTCGATGCTAAGCGCCTTGGGGATCAACTAATCATATGTAGTGATGCCCTGAACCTTGAGATGAAATGCCAAGCGGCCTTCAAGGTTAGCTATGATGGTGCAAACCTGTTGTTCTTCTGGCATGGTCCACTTGCTTCGATTGGCCTTGGATCGCCATCCTTGAAGGAATGAAGCGAAAGATTCATTCTTTCCTTGTTTTAGAGCATATAGTTCTTCGAGACTAACATCCATTGCAATGTTACATGCATAGTTCCTAATGAATGCATCCCTAATTTCTTGGAATGTTCTAATGCCTGAAGGTAAGTGAGAGAACCATTCTATAGCGGGGCCTTCCAAGCTTCTAGGAAATAGCCGCATCAGATAAGTATCGTCATATGCGACTTCCATGCAATGAACCTAGAATTCCCTGATGTGATCCTCAGGGTTTCCCATCCCTCGATATTTGTCAAATTTGGGGATTTCAAATCCCTTGGGGAATGGTTTCATTTCTAGGCTCCTATCAAATGGATAGGGACACAAGTTGCTTGGTGTTTTTATTCTTTGCCTAGATTGCATATCGAGTACTTGTTGCGACAATAGCCTAATTTGTGTTGTCACATCATTTTGCGGATCAGGGGGTGGGATGAAAGTGTTTCGGGGTGTTTGAATCATGGGTTGGATGGGTGGGTTGGTCGGTGTGTTGTTTGATGGTATCTATATGTTCTGGCGAGCGAGGTAGGCTTCCTCCTTCTTTTGTATGAACAATGATTGTTGTTGATCTTGTTGTTGTTGCACTAAGATTTGTGCTTGTTGTTGCACTTGTTGTTGTTCCAACAACGCTTGTTGTTGTGCTTGTTGTTGTGCTTGTTGTTGTTCCAACAACGCTTGTTCTTGGACTGCCAATTCTGCTACTTCTTTTTTCTCTTGATATTGTTTTATTGCTTTCTCATATGCTTACAATTACGCTGCTTGTACAAGAAGTTGTGCTTATGCTTACGCTTGTTGTGCTTGATATTGAGCTTGTGCTTGTGCGACTTGTGCTTGTGCTACTTTTTGTTGCAATAGAGCTTGTGCTTGAGTAGTCTTGTGTGCTTGTAATGCTTGAGTGGCTTCTTCTTGTTGTTGTTATTGTAGTAAAGCTTGGGCTTGTGTGGTTTGTTGTGTTTGCAGTGTGGCTTGGGCTGCTTGGGCGGCTTGCACAGCTTGAGCAGCTTGTTGAGCAGCTAGGTATATGACTTTTTGTTTCTGCACTTGTTGGTATCCTCTTTGAAAAGCGGCTTGCAATGCTGCGTTATATTGAATTGATGTGGTGGAAGTTGGTGGTGGTGGATTCAGAATGGCGTTTGTGGTAGTGGTGAATGGTGATGTCCTGTTGATTATTTGATTGGTGGATGGTGTTGTTGGTGTGGTGGTTTGAGTGATGAGTGGTGCCATTGATGTGATTGGCCCTTGAGAGACCATGCTTTGTGGTTTTAAGGGGATGTTTGATGTTGTTTCCATTGCTTGCATGTTTTTCGTTTGTTGTTGCGATGTCAACAATAAGTTTTGAGTGTTTGGCATAATGCTTTGATTGATGGTTGGGATTTTGTTTTGATCGATACTTGGTAGAGGGGGAAGCCCTAAACCAAGGAGTGGTGTAGATGACAATGGAAATGGTGGGAGAGGTGGAAATGTAAGGGGTGTGAGTCCTTGTGAAAATTTTGTGGTGTCGAAGATGCCCCCTGGTCCGAACATGTCTCCCTCTTCTTGTGGATTTGTGAGGAGAGGGGTTTGAGACGTTGCGTGAAAAAATGATGATGATGGATCATGATGGAATGTGAGAGGAACATTTTTATGTAGTGGGTTTTGGGGTATGTTTTGTTCCAAGGTGGTGTTTTCATCCAAGCTTTGGTTATTAACAAGGGGGTATGTTTGAATAGCATTAAGAAATGCATTTCCCTTATTAACATTGGGTTGTGTTGGAGCCAACGATGTCGTAATTTGTGGAATGTTTTGTGTGATGTTTTGGGATGGGGGTGTAGATGAGATGGGAATGGTGGATGAGATTGGAGGAAATGATGTCTCTACTATGGTACTCACGTCGAAATCTAAAGGTAACTTAGCCCCTTGTTCTCCTAGTTCAAGCATGTATAACGAAGGGTTAAGTCTCATCATGATGTTGATGATTCAATGGTTGTTCAGATTTTGGAGCATTTCAATTATTTCTTCGTGAGACATTCCAAGGGTAAGATCCTCTCCTTGGTTTTCCTCTTGGAGATTTTGCAATGATGTCAGAAGGTTAACTGTGAGAGTTCCGGACCCAACATGATTCATTTCAGGAGTAGTTTGACTAAGATCACTTGAAGTGGGTGTTTCTTTGTTGGCTTCCATGCTCTTCTTGTATTGAGATCTAGTTTGAACCATAAAACAAGGATCAATTTTTAAGAATTTGATCTTTGTTTTATGCCTCGAAGGTGAAAAATTTTAGGATATCTTGTGGATCAAAAGATGATATGATGATGATGTAAAAGATGAATGATGTGGATGTTATGATCTTTTGGTAAATCTTGAAGGGGATACTAGGCTTTTGGGACTTTTGGATATGTTGCAGATTTTGATTTTGGGATTTGTCCTTGATTGATTTTGATTTGGATTTGGATTTTGAACAAATACACCCTAAGATGTTTGGATGATTATCTAAGGGATAGACTTGATCAAAGGATGATAATTTGAATATGTGTGGGAAGAAGGATGCATCTATCCACACCTATCCAAACAAGATGATAGTTTTACTAAGCGTATGACGAAGGATTCATCTACATATACTAAGCTAAACAAGGTGATTTTGACTAAGCATATGAAAAAGGATGCATCTACACATACCTAGCCAAAGGTGATTTTGATAATGTTTTCAAGGATTTAGTCTCAATGATTTTGATGATTTTTTATTTTGCCAAAAAGCCTAGTATTAAGGATGATCTCAAGATTTTCCAAAAGGTGATTGTGAGATGATTTTTGTTTTGATGTTTTGAAGGATGGATGAAAAGGATTTTGATTTTATTTGATCCTAAGATGAACCTAAAAAAGACACTTTGTTTGCCTAGACCTAGGTAATGAAGAACAAGATTTTCTCTAAACAAGATGTTCAAACTCTCTGAAAAGATTTGGGTTTTGGCAGTAATAGAATGAATACAAACCGGGATTGTTTCTTGAAGCCTTCTTGTAAAAGTTGAAAAACAGTCTTTGTCTAACTTCGTATAACATAGAGAGACATTCTTGATGGGCTATCAAACTAAGGGCTTTCACCTTTGGTATTTTTATCTTGATTTTGCGTGAAATCATTGGAGACACATGTGTGGGGTCCAATTGTTTTTAATCTTTGCTTAATGGATTCTTTTTACCACAAACACACTTCTTGATTAGCTTTCAAACTAAATGTCCAATGTCTTAACTTCGTCTCATTTCACAAGGTATATTATGTGAAAATTTTATGAATTTAAGGCAAGGGTTACTTATTGTTTAACTTTAGTGGGAAAATTGAGATGCAAATTCAAGTGCCTAGAAACCTCTAAGGATGTAATCCCAAGGGCAAGCAATAACACGAGAATTTGGTCAATGGTATTTGCCTCCTAAAGGGTTTGAAATTTTGATGATCATGTTGAATGTTTGTTTGCAAATGTTTTTGAATAAAGCACTGCGTTTTCAAACCAAGAACAAGTACAAACCCTATGGATGTGTAAGACAATATTTGTTGAATCCCCACTTGGACAAGTCCAGCTACGCTTATCTTTAGTGAATGGTTAGATGCTTGACCCCACTGGCTCCCCTCCACGACACTCACTTATACAGGGTAGCCAAGCATCAACACCCATGAAACTCCCATGGCATGTTTTCCATTTCTACTAAAGACCGTAAAAGTGTGGGGTGGCTTCAGAATGACTATTCTTGCACCAACAAATAGATTAAGGATTTTGGAAAATTTTAGCACATGGGTTCTAGTAAGGACTTTCCGTTCATGGAGATTGACCCATACGACAAGAGTCCCCTTTCAGATCCATCTTGTCAGAATCAACCGCGTGATACTGGCGTTTCTTCCAATACCCACATTTATATCCTAGCTAGAAATACTCTTGGCTTTAGAGTGTTATCGGTTGAGTCGTTCCCTTGGGTGAGTACTTTTTCCCCAAGGCAGGCCCTCTAGGATAAAAAAAAGCAAGCAAAGACAAAATCTGTAACTTGATCAATCTTTGACGACTCAAAGAAAGAGAATATACACGATGATGCTCCACTCACACTCACACAAGATGTTCAATTTTAAAACCAAATCAAAGTGTATAGGAAATTATTTACGCAGCTTAATGTCACCAAAATCCTTTTGATTCTCAAGATCGCCGTGAGGCGCGAGAGAAGCACATACGTCTTTTCATGATATTACTTTGTGTAAATAATTACAAAAAAATAAAGGCACACATTCATTTTATCCTTCAAAGCAATGATTTGATTCATTTTAAAACACCAATGTCAAATGTGAAGTTGCTTGTTCAATTTTAGCCCAAATTGAAATCTAGTAGGTGTCCAAGTTTCAATTTTAACCCTTTGCAAATGAAAAATCAAAGTGTTCTTTTTAGACCCAAACGAAAATTAGTGTCCTAAAATGAAAAGATAAACAATTTCATGAAAAGTGTTTAAAACAAACACTAAAGTGTTAAAAAACACTTTAATCTTCCCCAAAACGTCATCTTCATTCTCCTCCTTTTGTTTTTCTTCTTTGTTTCACCTTCGCTTTCCTTGCCTTCCTCGCTTTCCTTCATTTGTACCTTTGTTTGCTTTTGTACCTATAAGATGGGAAAGACAATAAATGTGAGGTAAAGTTACCCAATTGACTTAAACAATTTCACAAAATGACACACTTAGTAATGATCTTGATTTCAATGGCTTTAAAGAAAAGCTTATTCAAAAGCATGCAATTTGTAAAGAAAAGGAGTTCCCCTAATAATACCCTGTCCTTACCAAATTAAATTACTTAGGCTTCCACAAGTAATTGGCTTCCTAGTTTCTTCTTTTTAATGAGTTAAAAGATGACCAAATGTGTATGAACCTATTTAATTTGCAGTCCTACACAAATAAATTTGTATAAGAACATTATTACATATTTACATACCAAGGCTATTACATTATTTCTGTGACATCAATATTATGTTTCTTGGTCTAGGTGTTGTCCCATATTTACGTAGCATGCCCATTAATAATATCAATGACAATGATGATATCAGCCATAATCATAATGTACATATCGACCTCCTTTCTTATGGATTTCTTTGCATTCAATGTTGCAGCCAACTCTTTTCATTAAAGAGAATGAATCTGGGACACACAAATAGATAATGACACGAAGTAAAGACTTACTGACACCATTAAATCTCAGTACTAAGGCTCAACGCATTCCAGAATGGTACTTTACATTCCATTATAATAAAACCTTGATTTCCCTCCTGACAAAAATAGCTAACTGAACTCAAACTTCAGCCAGAACAACAAAAAAACATTTACCCGCCCATAGCCACAAATACACCCACAAAAATAGAAAAGAAGAAAAACTTAGATCTTTAATGCCAATATCCAACAAACCATTTCCAACACACTTAAAACAAAACATAAAATATAATAAATAAATGGAAAAGATCTTGTGCACTTTATTCAAATTTTGAGTGGGAAAACCATGGCAGGAGAACAACCCAAAAAAGGATAGTCGCGTGGGGTAGACACCATTAATTGTAACCATTAACTCTACCTATTGTTGCTAATTAATTATGACCTGTCACTCTATGTCCTAGAATATATTGCCTCACAACTACTGTTGGATGGTGATGGGAAAAAGTTTATGATCTTAACTGCTCGCGCTTGAGTTGTTCCAAGTGCGCACATAAAGAATCAGACATTTCTCGGATAGTGGAGGCTCAAGTGTATGACAAAGAGAAGTGTGATGGTTTAAAGAACTAAAGGCAGAATGTGTGGCAGAGGATTGGTGACAATGATCTTGCAATGACTTCCACAGTCGAAGTGGGTGTTAACACAGGCGCGATAAATGGGACCAAGCGAGCTTACCAAAATCTGAGCCAATTCAGGGGATAGAGCAGCAACTTACCTGCCTTCATTGCTTCCATACGCTACCTATCTTCATGGGAAAATCCACCACTTCCTACTCAAAGCGCACTGGTATTTGGGCATGGCTTTATTTCAGTTTAACAGTGCAGAGAGTCCTCTGAAAACTCCTTCTATGTCTACCTATGTCAATTAACAAGAAGACAAAAGACTTTGTATGGCAGTAAACTTCTACAAAACTCACACTTGTGGGCCAAGAATGGCAAGAGCTTTTTACTATGCATCATATGGCACCATGATTCTGTAAATTTGGACAATTATGGAACAAGATCACCAAGACTATACTGGTTCCAATCATAGTGTATATATAAACCTTCTACAAACATTTGTAATCTATAAGACTCATCCTTGTCTTATAAACATGAACCAGTGGCACAAACAAGAACCCTGAAGGCGTCAGTCCACTAAGGAAGCATCAAGATTCTAAAATTATTCTCATCTTTGACCCATCATATGATGTAAATGCGCAAGATACAAGACTCTAAAAGAATAAATCATGGAATTGAAAGGTGTTTGCAAAATATCACAAATACAGAAGCTAATAGCATGATGATTACCTAAAACTTGTTTAGAAGAAACATCCTTCCATATGGAACTATCTTCTTTTTATTATGTCCCACAATATCAACCAGAGAATAAAATAGTTTTTGGGAAAGAATCTCAAATAAAACTTAGTTATCAAGCCTAATGACTGTAGGTAGAATACTTATATTGAACAAATAATGAAATTTTGTGAATGGCACACAAAGGAATCTAAATCTAGACAAAATAAACATTTCTTTCTTATTTGGTCCTCCTGTTGGAAAGATAAATACAACAGTAAATAGAGATAGCAATATGGACTGCTCAACCTATAAGAGTAAATGGTGAATTCAATGGATATGGTGCGCAATACTTATTAATAAAAGAATGTGGACAAAGCAAGGAAAATAGAAACAACATATTTCTTAAAAGATGCAGGTTAGTTAACACAAATCTGAGAAGCCCTCTTTCTAGCACCAAATGTAGGCATCCATTAAAATCTGCAAACACTAAACTTCATGTAGGGGTTAGTATTTCACAAATCCATCAAAATGCCCCTATGAAATACCTTGTAAATGCTTCAAAATGCAACAAATGATAAGAGAAGACTAAAAGCATCATGAAAACAATCAACAAGTACCTATTCCATAGTGGATTGGTGTCAAATGTGCAAATGACCCTTTCCCAATCCTTGCTCAAGAGCTAAAATGATAAGATGCAATGGAGATGAAGAACAAAATTAGTTCTCAAACCAAGAGAGTAACTTTGCATAAGATTTATGGATGGATTGATGGAGATTAAGGCCTTCATTCATAGATTTTCTTGATGAGAGATTGGCCAAATGGGTGAATGTGGGACTAAATGTAGACCAATGAAAGAAGGCCACTTGTCAAGTTGTGATAGGCTAAAGGTTGTGCAAGATTTGGGAAATGTGCCCATGAGAGGGAGTTTCAAATTCAAATTTGTGCAATAAATTTTGAGAGGGGGCCAAGAAAATGAGAAATAAATGCAATGTTGGAGGGACAAATCAACTTGTCATATTTTTCAATCTTGAGGGAATATTCCCCATAAATGCCATGTTGAGTGAAAATGATGATTTTAATAAATCAATAAATTGATTTATTTGTGCAAGTGGCATAATCTAGAGAATCCAAGTGGTTAGGATTAGAATTTAATCATTGTTAGATTAGATTAATGATGATTAGGTGAGTTTGACTTTTATGACTTAAATATTTGATTTATTTAAATTAGAAAAGGATGAAATGTGCATTATGATTTAATTAAATGAATGTTTGATTTATTTGATTAAAAGTTTGATGATAATGTTTATCTAATTTTAAATTAATGACCTTAGGAGATGGAAATTAATGAGATTACCTAATAAATGAATGAAGGTGAACTTGATTAATTGATGAATGCACCTAATGTGGAGCCTTGATGAATGAACCTGATTGAATGCATAATGTTAATTTTGCATGTCTACATTTTGCCCCTCTTTGAAGCAATGTACTTGCTGTGTTGGTTCAAAGAATAATCTTACCGCAATCAAAATTCAAAAAAATTATGATTTTTCAGATGCCCCAGCAAAAAGAAGTACACTAGTATAGAGAAGAACATGAACAATGGAGAAATAATCCTCTTTGCGAGAAAGGTGAAAGTGGATGAGAAAATTATAGGAGAGGTGATTGGAATGTCCACTAAGGGTGTGAAGTTTTATCACAACAGAAGGTTTTCAGACAAGGCGGTAATCAAATTCCCTAAGAAAGAAAAGGAGAAAATGAAACTGGTCAAAATTTCCAACAGCTATTTTTAAATTGACACCATCAAGGCACTTTGGAGAAAGGTGATTCATGCCATAATCGATTATATTACCCTGGATGGGATATTCACCAGATTTTATGGTCATCATTTTTCTATCCTTAACCACTTCCGCCATAAGGTACGAATTTCTCTACCCCATTATGTTTTTTGTTCGTTGAGCAATAGCCTTGAGGACCACAAGAAAAATCCCATGAGATACCCTATTCTTCATCTTGGTCTTATTAGGTTAATATATGAACATTATCAAAGCCTACTGGCTTTATCTAAATTGGTTGCCTCCACAGCATCTGAGGACTATGAAACAGACAGTGGTGGTTTGAAGAATCAACCTAACCAGGAGAGAATTGTTGAAGCCCACCCATCCCATATTCTGTTTGGTAAGAAAACCCAGCTTAGTAAACCCCAGCTTGCTAAAGCTAACCCTGAGATCTACCCCAACTTCCTAGTTCCCGTAAAGAATCCCGCTCTCAAGGGTTCCCCTGCCAATAAGTTGGTTTCCTACTCTGCAAACTCTCTAGAGGAGAAAACTGAGAACCCTAAAGCTAGTAGAAACTTTGTGTCTACCCCTCCTACCTCTTTTAGAGATGATGGTACCAGATTTCCCAGCTCCCCTAATCCAGATGATTTTAATCTCATTTTAGATCGGATTCAGTCTAGAGATATCCTTGCCTCTGGTAGAAGTGGTGTTGGTGACATTTTCAAAATTATGAAATGGGCCTATCAAGAAATTAATGATCTTAATCTCAGAAATAGGGTTCTAAATAAAAATTTGGAGGAACTAGAATTGAAGTTGTCTGCTCTTAGCAATGAAGAAGGAAAATGGAAAAAGAACAATACTGGAACAAGAGAAGATGACATTGAGGACAAGTATAAGACTCTAAAAGCTAAAATTGTTAAAATAAAAAATAACATGAAAACTATTGTGGAACAAAACCACAAAATGGCTAGGCACAATGCCATTATCATCAATGCAATGTCTGAAAAGTTGGAAAAGTCGCAATAGGGCTCGCTAGTTGTTGATCTAGAAGAGGACAAGGATAAAAGCAAGAACGAGGACAAAGGTATACAGAAAAGGACATGTGCCAACCTTAAGAGGAAAGCGCCTCCTACTACCTAGATGGTCCAGATCTTAAAGAGGTGGGTTCAACAAATGAACGACATGGATGCTAAGATTGTAGAAACGTTAAAGTCCCAAGTTTAGTCCCTGTTGGCATTTTGTCTGGTCTTTTCGAGTCTTTTCTGTGGCCCTTGCTGGCTTTTTTGGTGGCTGTGGAATTTTTTGTTGTTTTATTTATAGCCTCTTTGTTAATGGGGTCTTTGACGATTTTATCTTTTGTTTGTAAACTTTGTTGTTTCAAGTCCCTGTAAAACCCATTTTTTCCTCTTTCAAAAACAACAAACAAAAATGCAGAAACTAAACTGTAAATCCTAGAAAATTCAATGCAGAATATGCAAAGGAATTAATTTTCTAAGTGTGGCGAATGAGTCCAGGTGATGATTTTAAAAAAAAAAATACAATTTTTGAATTATATTTTATGCTTTTTATGTTTTCTAATCTATGCCTGAGATGTAAATGTGGAATTTGAATGATTTCCAGTGAAATTGGATGCAAAAATGCAAAATTTGAAATGCTAGAATGCAAATTAACCAATGCAAATCCTAGTGCAATGTTAATGCAAGCCAAATCTAGGATACAAAATGCACTCCAAATCAGAATTATGATGTCCTAAATTCAGGTTCACCAAAATGAAAGGTGGAAAATTGGGACCCTTTTCACCTTTAGGGTTTAGGACCAAAAGGGGCAACTTTCACTAAATTTCATTAAAAAACAAACCCTTGAGATCTCAATGCAAAAGACAAAGAGATCTTGCAAGAGGGTTGTCTTAGGGGCTGAAAATGATCTAATGATGGGTTCACCACCAGAATTCTAAAAGATAATGAAATGCAAGCTATAATACAAAACCCTAATTGAATGCAAACTAACACTAAATGACCTAGGAAAGTGAATGAAATGTAACAAAAAACTATGAAACAGAAAGTGTGCACCTGGGAATCTGGAGAAGGCAAAATGGAGGTATGAATCACTGGAAAATATATTGTCAAGGTTGAGTGGGACTCGTTCACCAAGCTGGGAAAATCAGTCCACTTTCTAGAAAATGTGGAGGAACAAAAATCTAACAAAAGGGTGTCCAGATCTGGAAAATCCTAAAAATGTACTGGTTCAACTAGGACTCATTCGCCAGAAGTGGAAAATTGGCCCAGTTGGGATTTTTTGCAACTTTCAAAGTTGATTCTGCTCTTCCTTTTCTGCTATGCTCTTCTTGACTAGTTTCCAGATCCGATTCTCAACTTTGCAACCTATAGGTCTTCTCCAAGTATGTCCAAGGCTTGATGACAACTTTGGAAAATTTGATTACTTGACAACTTTTCTCCAATCTTTCTCCTTATGAAATATGCAACCTAAACCTACAAATCACATGCAAAAGAGATGGAAAAATGTTGTGGGGTTAGTGAATAGGGGATTTCCTTGTTCAAACCCCTTGTTGGTAATTAAACCTTGAAATGAAAGCAAATATGAATGGAGAATGATGAATGAACAAAAGACAATGTTGCAACCCACCAAACCCTAGTGATAAGGTGTTACAAATGTGCTTTAAATGGCTACAATGGATGTGGTTCTTGATTCTTGCTTCAATGATGTTGATCTTGCTTGAAACACTTGCTTGAATCATAAACCCTACATCGCAATCGTTAGCACGATAACAAACATGACATATGCAATTCTTGACACATGATGATTGGCACTTGAAGACCACTCTAAAATGCTTGATAATATACCCTTGAAAGCTCTTGAATGCTCTTGTGAACTATCTTGAATGCTGGGTGTTTAATATGAGTGAAAGAACCTTGAATTTATACTCAATTATGCAAGAATTCCTGAAATTATAACAATACAAGTTGACATCAAATCTAGAAGAATAAAATCCCACCATAAATTTGAATTAATTTTAATTTTCTGTCACACAAGACTCATTCGCCTAGGGTGGTGAATGAGTCCCACTAGACATAATGCATGAGACCAAAAATCAAAAGTGCTTAGAAATGTGTGAAAACTGGTTCAGGTCCAAAAGATCTAGGTGGGACCCATTTGCCCAAAGTGGAAAATGAGTCCCAGATCCTTAAATTTGTGCCACACAAGCTAGGAACACTTGAATTATGATTGGATATTGATTGGTGTCCGGATTATCCTCGAAAAGATGTAATAAATGAGGCTTGTGGATGCAAAATAGGGCCAATTAAAGCATAAGAAAGCCCAATTATTGATGACAAGCCTAAAGGAATGTGAAAGTTTATTAGAACACTATACAACACTCCAAGAAAGGCAAGGTTAAGGTGTATTTTAATTAAAAATGGATTTATTATGCTTAGTTATTTGATAAAAGCCTAGAAAAGTGTGAAATTGATTTACAACACCTTACAACACTTTAGCAGGGTTGCATTAAAATCCACTAGTTCACAAGGACCCAAGACCTAATGTGAATGTGTCATCCACATTACAACACTAAATCAAGGAAACATTAAGCCAAAATCCACAAGGAGGGCCCAAACAAGTGCGAAAATATAAAGGGATACATTTGTCTACACTACAGGTGCAATGAGAACTAGTTTCAAAGGTGTGTAATTCTTTTCAAAGGATCCCCTCTTCCCCTTTTTTTTAAAATACCAATATAGAAAATATGTTGACATTTTAAGAGGGGGCATATTACCCCTATCTATTCCATATATTTCTTGTGAGATTTAACTTATTGGCATACCCCTTTGTTGGTGCCATTTTTAATAATTCCCCCTATGGTATGGTTATAAATTCATCCCTTATGATGTTGAGCATTGATTCATCCCCTATGATATTAAACCTTTGTGCACTACCTGAAGCATTCATTCAAAAAATAATCCATGGCTTTGGCATAATGCAACTTGCTAATTCATGAACTTGAGTATTTTTGCATGGCCACCTAACATAACACACCTTTCTTGCTAGTGGAACCATGTATTTCATGAGTGATTTAACATCTTGGTGAGAGCACCATGATTTTTTTACACAACACATTTGAGAGATGATGTTTTTAATATTTGAGACAATTTAAAACTAAGGTCTCTTTTGCCTATTCACTCAAATATTCTTAGTACTAACATGTATGTTTGTGTTTTGATTATGTCTTATTATTTAAATTGTGTTATATGAAGATCCCAATTGGTGAGTTAGCGATCCAAGTGATATGATATGTTTTTATTTCTTGTTTTTGTTATTAGCTAGCTTTTTATGTATATATTTATATATCATGCTTGTATTTGATGCATTTTTTTTTTCTCTTTATTACATTAGGTAATGAGATTGTCTTGACTTTGTGGGTTGAGTTATAATAGATATAGTTCTTAATATGCCCCTACACAAGCCTGTCTAAGTTGAGCATTGGACATTGCCAAATGTGAGGTACCATGAAGAACTTTTCAAGCCTATATCACAATGGAGGATAGCATATTAGGACATGAGAGCTACTCATAAGGAGTTGAGAGCTTCACACAAGGAGATGAGAGCTTAGAGATCTTGAGTTTCTATATAGAGCAAGGAATAGCCTATCCTATAAGAGGAGCTTATCAAGGTACAAGTGGAGGAAGATTATCTTAATGAGCAATGCATAACAATGCTCATGGTTGATACTAAAGTTAGAGATGAGTTGTGGGTTATGTTTTCATTTCATGCCACCCTTAGATGACCTATCATTGATAAAAAAATTCAAGAGATCCCATATGGGCCATCTTGCATGAATTTTTCCTTCATGGGGATCTCAATTGGCTAAGTCATGATGTTTCAAGTTGTTGGGTAGTTTCTTACCTCCTTTTTAGCATGTTTTTACGATCACCCTCGATCTTTCAGCACTTCCACCTTCTTTCTCTTTTCTTTCTAAGTGTTTTGAGTTTAGGCCATCAACCTTACCCTTTAACCCTTATCATTGTCCCTTCGTAAGCCCTAAGCTTTTCTCTTGATGCTAAGCTTTCCATGGGTCCAAGTCCCAAACCTTGATGGTGTAATTCCATGTGTTCCAAAGAGGTAAGTTGAAGGCATGAAGCTGGATGCCTGACAGGTTACTATCTTTGTGGGTTTCGTCTTTGGTTTACTTTCTTCCTGACTTTTGATAGGAGGTATGAGGTAGTACTGATGCTTAACCTACAATAAAGATACCCTTTTGGGGTTCTAAACCATTCAATGCCCAAATAGAGGTTTCTTTTGGGCCTGAAGGCCCAACAATGTTGTGATTTGATGTTGATTTTTGGGACAATGTCATAATGCTTGAGCAACCTTATCACCTGCATATTTGATTTTTGAGGCTCAAGGACATCATGTATTGCACTTCTTGATGATTTTGGATGATCTCATAGGCAAACCATGCTCATTTATTACTAATTTTATCTTTTCTCTCTTGCCCCATGCAAAAATCATTAATTTCACAAGGGCATTTTGGAAGCTTTTGGGGAAAAAATTTATTATTAGGTATGGTGTGCACATCTAAGCATGTTCTCTAGCATGGATTTCTATGATTTTCTCTCGTAAATCCTATCTAGATGGATGTTTGTTGTTTTCCAACCCTAGTTAGGGTTAGGGTTTAGCCTAAGTCATCTAAGTTATGGCTAAACTATAAAGGTAACACTTGTATATTTTCAAAGGGGTTTTTCCCTAGGATTTTTTCTAATTGGCTTATACTACTCTGGAATTTTGTGACTGTAAAATTATCTTTCATTCATTTGTATCAATAAAATATTATCATTTTCACCTCTTCTTTATGCTTGTATCTTGTGTAATGTTTGTTACCTCTATGAATGCATAATATTTGTCATTTCTATAGGTTTTATTATTGTGCTAACATGTTGTAAGCGGGTATGTGCAAGATCATGATGTGCCAAAAAGTGGAGATATGATGGGTATGTGGTTGATGACTTTTTTTTACCCAAAATTGATGAAACGAAAAGGGATTTTAAAGGAGATTCTTAGCTTTCCACCAATATAAATTATGCTTTACTTTGAATTTAATAAATAATTATTATTCATTTTCTATTTGAATTATGACTAAAGTCCTAATTAATAGGCTGATTGAAAATAATCTATAGCTTTCAAACGGTATCACATTTTTTGAATCTAAAACATGCATCAAATTATATGCTTCAAAAACTATAGGATTAAAAAAAAAAAGAATTTCATGAAGTTTTGACCAAGTTAAGGTGGTCAGACATATGATTTTTTATATTTTTTAAAAGTTGTAATAAAAAATTTATAATTAATTATTTACTTGGAAAAAAATTACAAAAAAATATGCATCACATTAGGACATGAGTCCTCTACTTATATCTAAAATATTATAAAAAAATATTATCATTTTATTGTGGTTAGCATGGTTAGACAGACACCAAATTCTTATTTTTTCCCTGAAATTTAAGTGCTAGTGCATTGAAATTTCAAATTTTCACCAAATAGATTTAAAAAAAAAATAAACCTAGTATTTTAGAAATTACATTCAATTTGCTACAGATTATATTCTTACATATTTTTGAAATAATATAGATAATTTATTCAAATTTTTACGTCAACTTACCTAACTTTGATTTTTCTGAATTTTTCGCCACTTAAGGGCCTATTTTTTCCATGATGATCCTGCACATACCCAAGTATTGATTGTGGGTAATCTCTACCCCTTTTTTATCTTTCAAACTCTTATCTCTTATGATTCCCCTATAAATATAATAAATAGATAACTATGTGAGTTTATCAAGTGGTTTTATTGATACCCTATGTAGTAAAAGTAGGAAGAAACACTTTAAAAATTAATGTGTCACCATTTTCCCTTATTTTTAGGATCTTCCTTCCTCTTTTCCTCTTGCATTTCATAGTTTAGAGTTAGTTTAGAGTTATAGAGCATTGGGTTGGACTAGCATTTGTTGAACCTAGTTTTAAAAGGAAGCCAACCTTTTTTAGAGTTCTAATCTCATCCAAAGGGTCCCACACATTAAGGTTAGTTACATTATTTTTCTAGAATAATGAACTCTTTGTTAGAATTGTGAAAAACATGAGCCACAAGATTAAACAAAAAATAAATACACCTTCCACACAAGAGATCTACAAGAAATATGTGCAATATTCATCAACAAGAAAAGGATACAATAATGAACCTCAAGAATCTTCAAGGAAAATAAAAGTCCTTAAAGGTTGAGAGTTTGAGAGAAGAGAAGAGAAATCTATAGAGTGATAATACAATGAGGATTGAGTGTTGTATAGGAGAAACCCTAAATGGTAAAGGGATTAGATCATGAAAAGTGTCAACATCAAATGTGATGAGACAAAATGACCTAATAAAAGCTCACATTAGTTATTATAGAAAATCACTTAGTTAACTGAATAAAGAACTCCTAAGTTTAGCTTAAGTGCATGAGAATAAATTAGACTAATAATCAACTAAATATTCATTAATTATTATCTAATGCATGATTCCTCCAACGCCCGAGGCCCTTAAGATGAACTTAGGTAGTAGCTAAAAACCATAAAAAAGAATGCATGATGGGTTTTGACAAAGAAGGCATGGTGAGGTACCCATGTACAAAAAAAAGATCTCTCAAAACTGGAGAAAAGGAGAAAACCACAATGGGAGAAAAATCCTCTCCAAAAGCTTGAGAAAGGAAATTGACAGAATGAAGCCTCCAAATCAAGGTGTGAAGGACTAAGAAGCCTCCAACTAAATAATTTCTAGAAAAAGAGGAATATGTAGAACATCACTGAAGCATGAAGAAGTTGTAGAATGTTGTCAAATGATGATTAATATAATGTTGAAATGAAGAGGGTCCATAAATAGGAATGCAATAATTTCCATATGGTAAATAATCCATCTTAGTGAAATGAATGTAACCAGTCGTTGATGTATGCTCCATCTGAAAGTACATATGAACAAGGAATAGATACATAGATCACTCCAATATGAAACTAAGGAAGCATTAGCACCAATAGTAGAAACCCCCCATAATGCTGAAAAGGAAGAGCCAAGACATGTACACTAAAACTATGTGAAACCAAGAAGTGTATGTAGGAGAAACAGCCTGCAAATAAAAGGGTGTGCAAACTCTTGGCACACGTGCATGAGGAAAGAATCACTAGGATTCATTTCTATTGTGGAAGGGACATTCACTTGACAAAGGTGTGATGGAAAACCAAAGGAAAACATCAACCCACTCACGGAAATTTATATCATAGTTTGAATACAAAAGGAACAATAGGATGTGAAAATATCCAAAAAGTATAGATGAGAATGACACTTTATCTAAATAAATCTACAAAAGAGAATGTGCATGAAAAATATTTTTGCAACATTTTCCCAAATAGGACATAATTCTTTAAATACATATAAAATAACCAAAAACAAGTCATCCCATGTAAACAAAAGGTTTTCACGAGCTAACACATCCAAGTAATTCACTAGAGTGTGAAAACACAAAAAAATGAATAAAATGTGCCTAGAGAGAAATTAAAAAAAAAATGTATGAGGAAAGGCAAAATTTTACGGAAAAACATACTTTCGCTGTCATTGGAATCCTTAAAAGATTCAGGTATTCTCTTTCAAATAACAAGATACATCTTATGGATTCTCATCCAAGTGTTAAAGATTATTTTCTAAGGATCTAAATGATAAGAGGGCTAGTTGGATAACAAAAGTCATGGAATATGATTTAGAAATCAAAGTAGAAAATATTGTACTTGAGGTAAGATATTGTGTTAGTAGCTAGGTGGTAATGTTGAGGACAACAAACAAGTTGAATCTAGAAGGTTGACCTCATGTTAAATAATGAAGATGAAAAAAGCTATAGATGCACAAAAATAATAAGAAATATAAAAAATTAAAATGAAATTAAAACAGACACCAAAACATTACAAGAACCTCAAGAAAATGGGTGGATTGGATGATGTGGATTAAGTACTATCACACCCACTTTCAAAGATTCCACTTAAGGATAACCCTAGAGATCTCAATGCAAAAGAGAAAGAGATCTTGCAATAGGGTTGTCCTAGGGGCTGAATATGATTTATTAAGGGGTTTACCACCAATTTTAGACTTGGAAAAGATAATGAAATGAAAGATGAAATATAATACCCTAATTGAATGGAAAGTGACACTAAATGACCTATAAAAGTGAATGAAATGGTATACAAAGCTATAAAATAAAATATGTGCACCTGGGAAACTAGAGATGGCTGAATGGAGGTCTAAATCAATAGAAAACTTAACGTTATTGCTGATTGGGACTCATTCATCAAGCTAGGTGAATCAATCCATTTTTTGGAAAAAATGTGTCAGAACAGGTTTCAGACAAAAGGGTATTTGAATCTGCAAAATCTTGAAAACTAACTAGAATTGGGACTCATTTTCTAGGAGTGGAAAATCAGTCCAGTTGGGATTTTCAGCAACTTCAAAAGCTAATCCTACAATTCTCTATCTTATCTATCCTTCCTGATTGGTTTCTGAATCCGAATCTCCAAATTTCAACCTGTAGGTCTTCTCCAAGGTTATCCAAGGCTTGATGAGAACTTTTGACAACTTTGGATGATTTGTAAATTTTCTCCAATATTGCTCCTTACGAAATCTATAGTCTAGACCTACAAATCACACACAAAGGAGGGGGAAAAATGTTGTGGGGTTAGTGGATAGGGTTTGCCTTTGTCAAACCCCATTTTGCAAATCAATCCTTGAAATGAAATAAAATAAGAATGGAGAATGATGAATGAGCAAAATGAGATGTTGCAACTCACCAAACCCTAGCAATAAGGTGCTACAAATATGTATGCAATGGCTCCAATGGATGTAGACTTTAATTCTTTCTTGAATGATGTTGATCTTAAATGTAATGCTTGCTTGAATCACACAATCCTACACCACAATTATTAGCTCTAAAACAACATTATGCATGAAATATTTGACATGATGACTGATGCCTGAATGCTGCTCTAAAATGCTTGAAAATTTTCTCTTGAAGACACTTGAATGCTCTTGACCACTCTTGTGAACACTTTATTTCTTATTAGATTGCTAGGTGAAAATATGAGTGAAAGAACCTTATATTTATACTCAATTATGCAAGAATTCCTAAAATTACAACACTACAAGCCGACATCGGATCTAGGAGAATAAATGTTGGAGTATGATACCACTGAGAGGGGGGGTGAATCAGTGGTATAACAAATTCTAAATTACCTTGAATTAATCCTTTGGAACTTTGACCTTATAAAATGCAATATCAAAATAGTTCAACTATTAAGTGCAACATGTTGTGTATGTAAATATATCAAACTTGACTCATCACAAAGAGTATACATAGATCTTCAATTTGACTTATTCAATTTGCACCAATTTATCCTCATGTTATTTCAATGATACAAACATTCGTTTATTGAATGTAACATCATAAAAATTAAATGTGAAATACTTGAGAAAACTCAAAGATAATTAGAAGAAGGAAAACACACCATAACACAATTATTTTTCATGAGTGCAAAACCCTCATAGGGATGAAAAACCACTCAGTAAAATGCCCCATTGGCTTAATCAAAATGCCTCACTGGCTACAAAATTCCTCACTGGCAACACAAAATGCCTCACTGGCAACACAAAATGCCTCACTAGCAACATAAGCCTCACTAGCTACAAAATATGCCTCACTAGTTACACGAATGCCTCACTGGCAAGTACAACTGCCTCAATTGAAAAATATTTTCTGAATCAAAACTATTTAGAAAGAAAAAAAATAGAGTATAATCTCTACTTCAACACAAATCATTTATTTATTATCTCAATTTCATTTGAGACTCAAGAATCTAAATGTATAAACAATTATAATCTACACTTAAAGTGTCTTCTTATTGCTCATTACAAAATTCCTCATCAAATGCTTTCTCCATGATCAGAACAATAAATTGCATTTCATATTACAAGACTATGTAATATCAACATGATATTCAATCAACCATCCAACACAACCCGAGAGCAATGAATTCATTATAAATTTTCTCATGACTGAACAATTGTAACTATCAACAAGATACATGTCACCAAAATATTTCCACAAAATACCTATCACCGGAGGTCATAAACACCTTGCAAGACACCACATAAACAATGCAAGGTCAAAACCTTCAAAACATATTCAATGACCCAATAAACCCTGTTTATCTTTTGAAACATTTGAAACAGCAAATGGATTTGTTTACCCCATGCCCTAGCAGCAAGGGTAAATAAGACACGATCTCTACATTCAAAGATGCACCCAAAATAAAATCCCTCTGTTGACATAACCCCTGTCGACCTTGCAAATGATTTAGGTTTAACACTGCAAAGCTTAAACACAAATGAGATACCCTTGAATAACCAATAGCCATTGAAAACACATATGCATTACATAATAGAGGTCGACAAAAACTATATACATTAAAAACAAACATGTTAAATTCACATTCCTGAGCATTGTCAAATCAGGCCGAACCATCTTGAATCATGATTAGTGCAAACAATAATATCTCCAAACCCTAACTTGCCTACCAAATTCTTCATGCCGTAACTCGACCATCTCAACTACTTTTGAGTTTTGCAAATGATTAACTTTAAGGTTAAATGATATCGAGAAAATTCCTTGTCTTTTATCACTTTACAAATCAAAAACCCAAATATCATTAGGTCATCCTTTGTCATTATGTGTTGTCTATTTTGCATGTGTATAAAAAACAACACTATAACACTTGTGTCGGTCTAAGTCTCAATGACACTGAGTTCTAGGTGAAATCCAGGACTAAAATCACTATTGCTTCCTTAGTAAAAATAATGATATCCAATAATCACCAACTATCAAAATCAATGTGCCACGACCAATATAAATCATTGATCAATAAATTTATCAATGATAAATATATATAATCCAAGAATGTAAGATTTCAAAACATCAATTGTTGCCTTTATAACCAAACCAAAAGTCTTCAATGAATACCACACATGTATGAAAATTTTCTATCACCTAAATATGTATGTCACTTGTAGATATGTGTCAAATAAATCATGCAACCAACCCAAAATAAACCATGATAACCATTAAATGCAAAATACTTGATAATATATACCAACAGAGTAAGTGACAAAACAACCATTCACATCAATGCCAAAACCAATGTCAAAGGGATCAACAAACTCCCCCTCTGGCATTGATGTCTTACCCGCCAAAGAATTCAATCGAATATAACCTATATGAGCACCAATGCACCAATCCCTGCTATGTCAAACAATCACTAGCATTATGCAATAGGGTAAACCCACAATAGTGGGTTATAATTTTTCGAACAAAGAAAAATTAGAAATGCTCATCAGAAAAATTAAAATGGTTTACCCCTTCTAATGAAGGGGGTTCATATGAACCACCCCCCTTCTAATGAACCCCCCCTTCTAATGAACCCCCCCTTCTAATGAACCCCCCTCCTTTCTAATGAACCCCCTTTTGCACCATATAATGGGGGTTCGAATGAACCCCCCTACTAATGAAGGGGGTTCGAATGAACCCCCTTTTTTCACCTTCCCCTCCACCATTTCAAAATTTATGCATTTTTTTGACTAGATCAAAGCTTGGGAAGGAGGTGAAAATGGAGTCAACTTGATAAACCAAGTTGGATGATTGTGGTGATTGAAACGTGCTTTCTAACAACTATAAATTTAATATATTTTTTATTTATTTTTATTTTATTTTTTAGTTTTACTGTACATAGGTTTTTCACCAAATGTCAAGTTCGATGAAAAATCATTGTGGAAAAATATTAAATTTGAGGATTTTTTTTTTGAAAAATATATATCCACTAGGTATTGATATCCTCGTTCTAACAAAAAAAGAAAAATTGAATTTCAATACATACCAAAAAAGTTATGCGAGCCGAAGTCCAGCTATGTCTAAATTATAAATGTTTTGACTTCAAAACTTAATTAAAAGAAAAATATTCAAAAAAATGATATGAAACAAAATTAAAGCACTAGATACTTGTGTTACCAACTTAAATTGAAAATAATTATAATTTTATCCTTTGTAGAAAAAAAGTTATTTGAGCCGAAGTACACACCACTTTTTAAAAATGTTGTTTACTATTAAAAACTAGTTATCAAAGGAGACACAAAAAAATTACAATTTAATTTCAATTTAAAAAAAAAAAATTACATTTAAAATCTACAGACAAAATCTCACAAATTACTAGTTTACATCATTTTCAAATTCCTAATAGTTTACCTACTATAAGTGCCATAAAGTGAAGTTTTCTCTGAAAATGTTGATTTCAATGTCAAGTTTGGCGAAAAAGTGTAACCCATTATTGTGGGATGACCCAATATTGAGCGTTCAATCAAATATAACTTATATGAGTACCAATGCACCAATCCCTACCATGTCAAACAATCACCAACATTATGCAATATTGAGCATTAAACATCATGAAAAATTATGCAAAATTGAGCATTAAACATCATGAACCAAATATTGGACTAAAAACCATAAACCTGTCATTGAGCTCATCTCCCCATTTTGACAACAATTCTAAAGGTTAAAGGGGTGGGATATCAACAAATACCTACTCATGAACAAAAATCTACTATCACAATGACACAAAATGACATCAGATCTGAATAAATAATTCTGAAAATAGAGCACTGCATAATGAAACATAAGACTACCATAGCATGAAAACTGAACCAAGATGCCACCACACTGAAAATATAACCCATGGGTGTACAATATGCATGAAAACTCCCCCTAAAACCATGCAATCAAAGAGATAACACTACAAATGAAGCATGAGCATGTCAAGAGATGGGGATATCAAGAAGCATGAGTATCAACCACCTTATCAACCTGTGCATGAAATATACCATCTTGTTGAATTGAACTATCATCATTGTCATCAAAACTGAATTTCAATCACACAAAAAGCCATTTTCATGAATTCCAATCACCATTTTCAAAGATATAACCATCCAAATGCAAAATAAATTTGCAAAGTGCAAAGTGTGTATGGACTGAAATATACCAAGCCATGTATGTACCAATGCCAAACAAAATATTGCCAAGATAAAAGTAGTTTGAAGAAACTACTTTCCAAGACAACTTTCAAGTGAATGCATGCTCAAGTGACTGAAAAATAACAAAGAGACACTAGTAGTGTAACTTGTATATAGGAGCCAAGCATCAAGAAATTAATTGACCAAGCCTTATAAACTATTGCAATGCCTTCAAGCCATGAGAAGAGTATCAAAATTATTAAGCATAATGACATGATTAATATCACACTGTGGACTATTTTGACAGTAATGACAAACTCCACCATGCCAACTAACTGAGATGAATATCCAATGAGTATCAACATCAATGTGAACTAAATGCAACAAGCCATGTGAACTAGTATCTTTGTGAGAAAGAATCTAAGAATCTTTGACACATAAGGTTCTTCAACATCAAACCCTCAATATCTTGAGATATAGCAATGCCTATAACAGCTCTTTGAAGATTACCAAGCTTCAACACAATGCATCAATAATATGAACTTTGCATAAGCATCAACAAGGTGTTGTTGAAATTAAACACCATATACCATATCCTACAAAGTAAATCATTTATTCCCCCTACAAATAAGCTCCATATAAAGGATTGCAATCACTAAAGTCATGAGGTGACTTAATATGCACTGTCTCTAGAATATAACTTAATGTGCACTATGATAGTGAAGAATGATGTCAGTAAATCTTCAAATCATTACAAAGATTGTCCATCATTAGGAAAAGTATCCCACATTACGTCTTAGTACCAATAATGTGTAAACATAAACTTATGAACTACTCTTGTAAGCACTATCACCATGATGGCTTGTATACCAAGACTATCAGCACCGTAATCTCTGTAAACATCTATATATCTACCCCTTAATACATATCAAAAATTTGTATCAACAAAGTATATTTACCTTATTTAACCTTTTCACCAGACATAAGCCAATTTGTAATTGTATAATTATAGTCATTGCATGCATACATACATACTTTTGGTTATGTCAAAGCATGGAAAGACCTTATACCTCTTGCAACCACACAAACACCTTTCACCCTAAACACCTAATGAATATTGACACAATGTACTAGCATCAAGAAAAGATCAACACCATAAAAGATCAAAAAGACTTTGTCTTGATACAACTCATCAACAAAGAACTCATTGCATCTATTGTCGCATTGTGACTGTCTAACATAATGCCTCCTCATGAATTTTTCTTCATGACATCTATAGGTCATGTTGTCTTTTGTAGAATATTGACTTCAGAAAACACTACACAAAACATTTTCAACTGCAAATTCACTGTGGACTATCACAAAGATATCAAATGCAACACCTATCACTTATCAAAAACCATTCATTGTCATAGGGCTTTCATTCCATTGAAGATCACTTGAATCAAGAAAGCATAACACTCCTTTAGCCAAATGAAACATGAAGAAGTATGAAATATCACTTAACTCAACAAGAATTATGCAAGAACAAACATAAACCAATCAGACTACACCAAGGATCATGAAAAGTCATATTTTCAAGCACAAAACACTATCAAAATAACAAGACTACTGTCTTTATGTCTTGGCAAGAGTCGCTATCAACTAATGTCGATCTGCTGAGAAACTACTACTTCACTATTTCAATAATGTCAAACAACATGAAACAACACCAAGAAGGAATTTTGTGTAGAAACTATTACCATATCAAGGTGTAATGCCACTTTCATATTGAGATCACCCATTGTCAAGGAAACAAAACATATTTATCACTATTCAAGCATGAAGAGACACAGTTCACAGTCCTATCATACTATTTATGATTATTTGCAAAGCTAGGAGATATACTACTGTAGGAAGAGGCCATCATCAACACATTAGCTACTGCAAAAACCTAGTTAAAACATTGTGACCTAGAAAATCATCAGCATTGCAGCTATTATCAAACAAAAAACCAAGATCATTGTCCATAGGATCACTGCTACATCCAACATGACACTTGCACTATTAACCAATGAGAGCCATTTTATAGGTATAATACAAATTGAAAAGTAGTCTCACTTTTAAGATCATTTGATCAATTCCATTGTGACCTTTGAGAATTCACAAAGGAAAGATACTCAATGTAGCAAACAAAAATTGATCAAGAGTAAAAAAATATCACAATGACCATAACACTACTATATTGGCCAAAATCACTGTACAAGATACTCAAGGCACTGAAACAAATTAAACCAGATCATCATCAGAATACCAAATTACTGCAAAGATATTACCTTTTTGTTGTTATCTAAGGGGGTTTGTATGAAACACAGATATTAGCTCCCCCTAACTTCATGCTACTTTTATGCATTTATATATGTCTCTTGTGCATCATGCACAAGATTAAAGCACTTTCCTTTTCCAAACCTTCTTAACTGATTTCTTCTTGTCAGCAGATGCTTGTGACTTTGAATCTTCCTTATGTAAGAGATCATTTCTACTCTCCTGTTTCACAAACCTAGTTCTACAATACTTTGCAACATGACCATGGTTATGACATTTATAACATATTACATTCATATTCCTAGAGAATGCATGTTGACTCCTTTTAGAATTTCTTCTACAATAGCTTGCTTTATGTTCATAACCATTGCATTAATAATAATAACTAGGAAATTAAAGATTGTGCCTTACTGATTTATTTTACTGGATAGGTGAAAATCCTATGAATTTATTTTCTCTACTTCTTCCTCCTATGTTGATGTCTTTGAATTGTCTACTATTAGCAATCTTCATTTATGGTTTCTTCCTTTCTTCAACCTTAGGAACAACATCATGATAGCTTAGGTCTATTTTATTTCTTGAAGTTTTTCTAACCCCATAACTCTATCCTTCTTCATAGCCCAAACCAGTAACATCCTTGTGATGTTTCTACTTTCTGAACATCTCATTCAATTTGTTGACCTGCTGTCATCAAATTTTTGATTATTTTATAATTTCTTCCTAGCATTCTCAAGATCTTTCCTTAAAGAGACTATTTCTCTTTCAAGCTTGTGGTATTCAACAGTTTTAACTTCCAAATCAGATCTTGTCATGTCAGCTATCCTCTTGTTTTCTTTGATCCCTAATTTCATATTGACAATCAACTCACTTTTTTTAGTGTGTTCTTTTAACTTCAATTTTTTGCATTTTGAAGAGCAGAAAGAGTTTTAATCTTAGTTTATTTTTCCTCTTGTAACTGCAACTTTAACCTTTGACTTTCCATCCTAAGTTTCTTAATCTCATCAAGGGCATAGATGATTTCACCTTCCATATCAATCTCATATTCATCAAACTCTTGTTCAAAATCACTCATTAAGTGATCTTCTTCTTTTTCTACACTTTTCACTACAAAATCATCTTTTGTACTAGGTTTAAGAGGTACTTTTTGTTTAGCATTCTTTTTTGTATTTATTTTCCTCTATTTCTTTTACTTTTTGCCATAACGCGTACTCCACTACCAAGAAACCCTAAGTTGGTTAGACTTTATGCAAGGGTATGACTCTGATACCACTGAGAGGGGGGGTGAATCAGTGGTATGAAAAATTACAAATTACCTTGAATTAATCTTTTGGAACTTTGACCTTATAAAATGAAAGATCAAAATAGTTCATCTATCAAGTGCAACATCATGTATGCAAATCTATCAAACTTGACTCATCACAAAGAATATACATAGATCTTCAATTTGACTTATTCAATTTGCACCAATTTATGCTCATGTTATTTCAATGATACAAACATTCATTTATTGAATGTAACATCATAACAATTAAATGTGAAATACTTGAGCAAACTCAAAGATAATCAGAAGAAGGAAAACACACCATAGCACAGTTGTTTTTCATGAGTGGAAAACCCTCATCGGGATGAAAAACCACTGAATAAAATGCCTCATTGGCTTAATAAAAATGCCTCACTGGCTACAAAATGTCTCACTAGCAACACAAAATGCCTCACCAGCAACATAAAATTCTTCACTGGCAACATAAGCCTCACTAGCTACAAAATATGCCTCACTGCCAAGGGAACCTCACTAGTTACATGTATTCCTCACTGTAAAATACAACTATCTCATTGGAAAACATTTTCACATCAAAACTATTAAGAAAGCAAAAAAGTAGAGTATAATCTCTCCTTCAATACAAAGCATCTCTTTATTATCTCATTTTCATTTGAGACTCAAGAATTTGAATGTATAAACAATTACAATCTGCACTTAAAGTGCCTTTTTATTGCTCATTACAAACGTCCTTATCAAATGCTTTCTCCATGATTAGAACATAAAATTTCATTTCATATTACAAGACTATGCACGATCAACATGATATTCAATCAACCATTCAACTCAACCTAAAAGTAATGAAGTCATTATAAATGTACTCATGACCAAACAATTGTAAGTGTCAATAAGATACCCGTCATCTGAGATTACAATCACCAAAAGATTACCACAAAATACCTCTGACCGGAGGTCAGAAACACCTTGAAAGACACCACAATAATACTGCAAGATCAAAACCTTCAAAACATATTAAATGACCCAATAAACCCTATTTAGCTTTTGGTTATGTGTGGGATCATGATGGGCCAAAAAGTGGTTATATGATGGGTATTTGTACGGTATGTGGCTGATGAATTTTTTTTTTACCCAAAATTGATGAAACAAAAAGGGTTTTTAAAGGAGATTTTCACCTTTCCACCAATACAAACTATGTTTTACTTTGAATTTAATAAATAATTATTATTCATTTTCTATTTGAATTACAAGTAAAGTCCTAATTGATAGGCTGATTGAAAAACATCTATAGCTTTCAAGTGGTATCACATATTTTGAATCTGAAACATGCGTCATATTCTACGTTCACATACTATAGGATTAAAAAATTAAAAAAATGAATTTCATGAAGTTTTGACCAAGTTAAGGTGGTCGGACATCACGAGCTTTTATATTTTTAAAAGTTGTAATAAAAAATTCATAATTAATTATTTACTTGGAAAAAAATTATGAAAAAATATGCATCACATTGGTACATGAGTCCTCTACTTATATCTAAAATCTTATAAAAAAATATTATCATTTTATTGTGGTTAGGGTGGTCAGACAGACACCTACTTCTTATTTTTTCCCTGAAATTTCAGTACTATTGCATTGAAATTTCAAATTTTCACCAAATAGATTTTCTTTTTAAAATAAACCTATTAGTTTATAAACTCCATTCAATTTTCTATAGATTCTTTTCTTAAATATTTTTTAAATAATATAGATAACTTATTCAAATTTTTACGTCAAATTGTCTAACTCTTATTTTTCTGAATTTTTTGCCACTTAAGGGCCTGTTTTTTCCATGATGATTCTGGACATGCCCTTTTGAAACATTTGAAACAACAAAAAGACCTCATGCCCTAGAAGTAGGGGTAAATAAGACATGATCTCTACATTCAAAGATGCACCCAAAATAAAATCCCTCTATTGACATAACCATTGTCGACCTTGCAAATGATTTAGGCTTAACACAAAGTTTAAACAAAAATGAGATACCCTTGAATAACCGACAACCATTGAAAACACATATGCATTGGATAATAGAGGTCGAAAAAAACTATATACATTAAAACCAACCTTGTTAAAGTCACATTCCCAGGAGCATTGTCACATCAGGTCGAACCATCTTGAATCATGATGAGTGCAAACAATAATATCTCCAAACCCTAACTTTCCTACCAGATTCTTCATGCCCTAACTTGACCATCTCAATTGTTTTCGAGTTTTTCAAATGATTAACTTTAAGGTTAAACAATATCAAGACAATTCCTTATGTCTTTTATTACTTTACAAATCAAAAACCCAAATATCATTATGTCATCCTTTGTCATTATCCGTTGTCTATTTTCCATGTGTATCAAAAACAACACTATAACACTTGTGTTGGTCTAAGTCTCAATGGCACCGAGTGCTAAGTGAAATCCAAGACTATAATCACTACTGTTGCCTTAGTAAAAACAATGATATCCAATAATCACCAACTATTAAAATCAATGTGCCACAACCAATGTAAATCATTGATCAATAAATTTATCAATGATAAATATATATAATCCAAGAATGTAAGATGTGAAAACATCAACTGTTTCCTTTGTAACCAAACCAAAAGTCTTCAATGAATACCACACATGTATGCAAAATGTATATCACCTGAATATGTATGTCACTTGTAGATATGTGTCAAATCAATCATGCAACCAACCCAAACTGAACCATGATAACCATTAAATGCAAAAGACCTGAGAATATTTGCCAATAGAGTAAGTTCCAAAACAACCCTTGAAATCAATGCCAAAAGCAATGTCAAAGGGATCAACAATAAAATCCCACAAAAAAATTGAATTTATTTTAATTTTTGGCCATACGGGACTCATTCGCCCAAGATAGTGAATGAGTCCCATCTGGCATAATGTATGGGACCAAAAATCAAAAGTTCTTAGAAAGGTGTAAAAACAAGTTTGGGGCCTAAAAATCTAGGTGGGACCCATTTTCCCAAGGTGGCGAATGAGTCCTAGATCACTAAATCTCGGCCACACAAGCCATAAACACCTGAATTATGATTGGGTACTGATTAGTGTTAGGATTATCCTTGAAAAGATAGAATAAATGAGGCTTGTGGATGTAAAATAGGGCCAATTAAAGCATAAGAAAGCCCAATTATTAATGTCAACTAGAAAAATGTGAAAGTGTGTTACAACACCTTACAACACTTCAAATAAGGCAAGATTAATGTTTATTTTAATTAAAAATGGGTTCATTAGGTTCAGTCAATTAATAAAACCTTAGAAAAATGTGAAAGTGTGTTACAACACTCCACAACACTTTAGCAAGGTACAATTTAAATCCATTAATTCACAAGGGCCCAAGACCTAATGTGAATGTGTCAACCAAATTACAACACTAAATCCAGGCAACATTAAGCCTAACTCACAAGGAGGGCCCAAACAAGCCAGGAAAAGTAGAAGGGAAACTTTTTTCATGACTCCAATTACAAGATTGCATAATACAAGAAATAAACCTCATTCATACTATTAAAGATAGACATTATGTTGAATTGATTTTGATTTCAATGCAAATCAAGACAAATAGATCCATATTTTAAAAATCAAGATCCGATCATCTATAGTTGTAGAAGAATTTGATACCATAAAATCATTTTCAACATCCCAGTTTCATTGTAAGTCCATAATAAACCATGCACTGAATCATAAACTAATGAGTTATATTTGTATAGGAATAGATTTTTCAACTCTTAAAACACCAAAATTTTGGCCGGATATGCTAAAGAAAGAAACAACACCATAAATAAAACATTTGGTGATAACTTCATATACCAAAATCCAAAGAAATCGGTGATTCTCCAGAACGTGAGAGACATAATACAATCTCTGAGTCAATGGAGCAGCGATGGATTGGACCAGATCTAGTGACTTTACACCCACTATTAATAATATAAAAAAACAATTAACAATGAGAGCATGGTAAATGTCCATTGGAAAGAAAATGGATGCAATAAAAATTTTATGTATGAATTATAAGAGGAATGTTGTAATCTCATTACCTACGTCCTTTTAATACTCTAGAGACAAGACAGGATGAAAAGTGTGATGGTAGCAGATTGAAGCAAATTCAACTAAATGAAACGATCCTCGTAAACATGCAAACAAAATATTCATTACAAATATTTATAAAACCTCCATCAAATTCCCTTTGCAAAAACCAAAAGCATGCATCTTAATTGCTGTTGTATTCAATATTCCTTTAAAGAAATATGACGATTTTTCCACTTGAAACGTTTCAACTTCCTTTCATGCGATTGCTACCGTTTCAAATGCATGCTGGTCATTCCTTTTCCACGTCATATTTGCATGCATTCAACTGTTCATTTTCCTGTCATTTTTTACCTTGGGCATTTTTCTTTACATAGACTCTTCCATCCTATCTGTGACTGTAAGAACGCCATTCGGTGTAATTAAGCTTTTGGTTTAGACAAACTAAGGGAAGATTTAGGAAGTGAGACCATTCCTAAAATAATGTTACATGCTATTTAATATGGTATTGTACCATTTCTAAATTTCATTTTGAAAAACATGTTATATTTATAAAAACTATAGTAGATAGCACAAATAATATAATATTTTAAACATCGTGTTCTAAAATAAGGAAAAACGTGTAGGTCTTATTACTAAAAAATTCCTTATGTAGTCCTTTTAGACTTTGCATTTATTTTGAAATTATAAATGAAATCATGTGGAAATTGAATGAATAGGAAACTTATTGAAAAATAAATATCAAGATACTAATCAATTGGAAAATAATAACCAATGAAATTTTTCATACGAATTATTATTCTTTATTGCATGATGAAACCATGAAAATTTCTTCGTAAACATAGACTAATGCATATTTTTTTGTTTCTTAGATTTAATTATACAAGAAAGTGGTATCCTACATTCATTTCAAAATTTGATTTGTACACATTTAATCAATTATAAACTTTCAACCATGTATCCAATGGTTTCTTTATTAATATCTACTCCCTTAGCTTATGATAGATCTAATTATAATTTTCATATCCTCCAATGATTTAATGAAAGTTAAAAATCATTGAGTATATATTTTTTTTGTTCTCTTATTTGCCCATTTGAATTTAGATTTTGACTAATTATTGTGATTTGTGTAACAAAAAATACTAAATCTAATTTGTGAATAATTAGATCATGATCAACTCTCCACTTTCCTTTGGCATGAATTATTGAAGAAGAATTATATTTTATGTATAGTAAAAAAAATATTCAATAACATGTTTGTTTAAAAATTAGACTATTAAGGAAGAAATGAGGAATACATTTTAATTCTTCTAAGCTTTTAAGCCTTTTTATTTGGATTTGAAAGTTTCAAGTATTTATCAACGTATATTAATTATTTTTGTGTGCATATATATATTGATCTATAGAGTGATTGAATAGAAAAAATAATGTTACTCATTTTGTTACTTGGAATTTTTAAAATGATTTAATATGTTATATTTTCCTTTGTGAAAGGATGTAGATGCAAGGTTGGAACCATAATTATACATTGGATTTTTTCTTAGAGCACTATAGAAATGTACTATTTAGTACAATATAAGCAATAGTATTAAATAAAGTAAGAGGAATCATGAAGTTCGGTAAGGTCCTTCACATCTAAATGAAGGAAACTCTCCCTAAGTTGTTAGATGAAAAATAAAATATACAAGCCTCTCAAGAAGAAGCTCGAGTAGCTCTCAAATTTTAAAGTTTGTTACAACTATTGGACTAGATGCATCTAGTCCTCCACTTAAAAAGAGTTCCACATTAATGGCATGTGTATCCATTCAAAAAAATTAGATAGGGTAGTTTTTCCATTGTTGATGGTATAAAGGGCCTACCAAAGGAGGGTAATATGGGAAGAAGATAGTTTAAAGCCTACCAAAAAAATTAGATAAAAGAATGATTAAATGTCATGTCAGTGTAGTGTTTATGAATAATGGAAAATAGAAATCCATATCCACAAAATTTTTTAAATGAAAAAAGAAAGAAAAAGAAAGTGAGACTAGCATAGATGATGTGGATAGAGGAAAATGTGAGTACATAATAGGTCCAAGAAATAAAAATTGTTAGATAAGTAGTACAAGATAAGTGAAAAATGAGAAAAATAATTGATCCAATATTTTACCCTAATTTGAGCAATGGTTTCCAAACAAACATTAGCCTTGGAACTTTAAAGACTTGGAATGGAGCTTTAAAATATTTGTTACCAATATTTTCCTATATTTAAATTTCATATAATTGTGGTTAGTCAAAATTAAGGAGAATCTAAGAAATGATATCATGTTTGGAAAGAACATGACTATTGTTTTAGAATGATCCTTGAAAACTAATTGATTCTCTACAAAGGGGACATTTTTCCAACATCTTTAGAAATCAAGTTGTATCCATTATTCCATTTACACCTCTTATAGAATTTCCCACAAATATAAATAATTCAAAGTTGTTGGCCCTATATGATTGTTTTCCACAAATTCATTGTTCAAGCCTTCATTCAAGAACTAAAAATTTCATCACTTAACAAGGGCTATTGGAAACAAAATTCAAAATGGGCATGAATCACCACCTACTATTAGGTGGGTTTTCATGTCCACTTTTCCAAACACATTTTAAAACCTAAACCTGTGAATACTTAAAAGAAATTTGAATTAAAAATAAAAATAAAAATAAATAAAAATATATTTTGATTAATAATCCAATACTCCAAAAAAGATGTGAAATAGCTAGAAAAACCCACCTAAAAATAGAGGATGATATGAAGAACTCCTTACATTTTAAAACCTTGCTTGACCCTCTACTCTAGACCTCTATGTTCAAATCTACAATATTGATTGCTTAAAAAAAATTTACTTTAAAAATATTAAATATGACAAACCAAAAATTCATTGGTAGAAAACTCAAATGGCCAAAAAAAACCCACTTAGAAATAGATGGTAATATGAAGAATTCTTAGTGTTTTTTATTTATTATGCATTGCTAAAGTAAAATGTTAAAAACTATACAATTTTTTTACTAATACTTATTTATAATCATTAATTTTTTTACGGGATCTCAATATCATAGATTATAATACAATCAAGAAGGTTACACCCACATGAGTCACCCAAGAAAATGACTAAGAATTTGTAGGGTTTGGGGACTCTTTGATCTTTAGTCCCACAATTTCCTTTTGTTGTTCTTAATAGACAAATCTAGATTCATTCCCAATCCATTCTCATTTAATTGAGGGAATAAGATTTACCACTTAAAATATTCTAAGCAAGAAATCTAAAAGATTAAAAGGAAATTTTCATCGATATTCAACCTCAATCATTAGCCACGAAAAGATAATTTTACATTTTATGCAAAATTATTGCACAAGTATTAGAATAAAAAATTAATTATGTTTTGATAACCATAACCAATATGAGTTATTGAAAAATAGTATGCAACTAATCTAACTGATGCATGATGAAAATTTTCAAACCAACTTTCCCCAAAAAGCTCTATTTGAATAATACAACCATTATCAATTTGACAATTTTCACAACTAAAACTATATATGAAAAAATGGTTTAGCTTTAAGGCTATTAATAAAAATGGTAGTAGATAGAAATTCCTATTAAATTTCAGAAGAGAAAAAGAGAGAAAACTAAAATAAAATTGTAATTACTATATATAATAAAGTAGATAGTTTGATGCCTAGCCTAAAAATTACATCAAATAATTTTTAAATAGCATGTCAATGTAGTACCTATGAAGAAAGGAACATATAAATTACTATCCATAAAATGTTAAATAAAAATGAAGAAAGAAGAGATTGAGACCAACATAAACGATGTGGATATACAAAAATGTGAGTAGACATGTACAAGGCATAAAATGTGAGATAACTAGTTCAAGACATGTAAAATAATAATAATCCAAGTTGTTTTTGAAAAAAGAAAAAATGGGTTTTACAGGGACCCGAAACCACAAAGTTTACAAACAAAAGAAAAGATCATCAAAGACCCCAAAAAATAGAGAGGCTATAGAGAAGAAAACAAAATGAAAAAGCCACAGCCACCAAAAAAGCCAACAAGGACCACAAAAAAGACCCAAAAAGACTAGAGAAAATGCCAGCAGCGACTAAACTTGGGACTTTAATGTTTCCGCAGTCTCGGCTTCCATGTCATTCATTTCCTCAACCCCCCTCCTTAAGATCTAGACCATCTGGGTAGTAGGGGGTGCCTTCCTCTTAAGGTTGGCATGGGTCCTTTTCGATATTCCTTGGTCTTCGTTCTTGCTTTTATCCTTATCATCTTCCAGATCAACAACCAGCGAGCCCTGTTGTGACTTTTCCAACTTTTCAGACATTGCATTGATGATAATGGCATTGTGCCTTGCCATTCTATGGTTATGTTCCACAACAGTTTTCATGTTATTTTTTATTTTAACAATTTCAGCTTCCAAAGTCTTATACTTGTCCTCAATGTCATCATCTCCCATTCTAGTATTGTTCTTTTACCATTTTCCTTCTTCATTGCTAAGAGCGGACAACTTGAATTCTCGTTCCTTCAACTTGCTTTTTACAACCCTATTTTTGAGATTAAGATAATTAATTTCTTGATAGGCCCATTTCATAACCCTAAAAATACCACCAACTCCACTTCTAACAGAAGCAAGGATATCTCCAGACTGATCATGGTCTAAAATGAGGTTAAAATCATCTGGGTTAGGGGAGCTAGGAAATCTGGTACCATCATCTCTGAAAGAGGCAAGAGGGGTAGAGACAGAGTTTCTGCTTCATAGTTCTTAGTTTTGTCCTCCAGAGAGTCCACAGAATAGGAAACCAACTTATTGCTAGGGGAACCCTTGAGAGCGGGTTTCTTTAAGGGAATCAGGCAATCAAGGTAGATCTCAGGGTTAGCTTTCATGAGCTGGGGTTTACAAAGCTAGGTTTTCTTACTAGAAAAAATAGGGGATGGGTGGGCTTCAACAATTCTCTTTGGGTTAGGCTTAGAATGATTCTCTGAACCACCACTTTCTGTATCATAGTCCTCAGATGCCATAGAGGCAACCGATTTGGATAAAGTTGACAGACTTTGATTATGTTCATATATTAACCTAATAAGACTAGGATGAGGAATAGGGTATCTCCTAGGATTTTTCTTGTGGTCCTCAAGACTATTGCTCAACGAATAGAACAAATAATGAGGCAGAGAAATATGTACCTTATGGCGGAAGTGGTTAAGGATAGCAAAGTGATGACCATAAACTCTGGTGAATCTCCGATCCAAGGTAATATACTCCATTATAACATGAAGCACCTTTCTCCAAAGTGCCTTGATGGTGTCAATTTCAAAATAGTTGTTGGAAACTTTGACTAGTTTCATTTTCTCCTTTTCTTTCTTAGGGAATTTGATTATCACCTCGTCTGAAAACCTTTTGTCACGATAAAACTTTATTCCCTCAGTGGAAATTCCAGTCACCTCTCCTATGATTTGCTCATCCAGTTTCACCTATCTCCCAAAGAGTATTATTTCTCCATCATTTGAGTTCTTCTCAAAATAGTCAGTAGCCATAGGATCAGGGCCACAATTTTTTTCTAGGAATGGAACCAAACCACCTCTCACAACCTGTTTCCATACCTTAGCATTCCTCATGTGTACTTTGTAGCTTTTAGGCTCGATTCTTTTCCTGTCCCCCCCCCATTTTTGTATGTACCTCACTGCAGACTTTACTAGTGCCAAAAACCAAGTTGTTACACTAATTTGAACAGTGATTTCTAAGGAAATATTGGCCTTAGGAACCTTGAAGAGCTCACAATGAAGCTTCAAAATATTGACTATCAATATTTTTCTATATTTAAAATTCATATCATTGCAGGTAATCAAAATTAAAGAGCATCCAAGAAATGATATGATGTTTGGAAAGCATATGATTTTTTTGTAGGATTGGTCTTGGCAACTAATTGATTCCCTACTAATAAAATCTTCTTTACAAGAATCCAATATAGTGTAGAAATGAGTAGTTTTGAGACCTCTTCATTAAAAATAAAATTGTAGCCATGGTTGCAAATGTACCTCATATAGAATATCCTAAGAATATGATTAAATCATATTTTTTGGTCCTATATTACCTTCTTCCACAAATTTGTATGTTCAATCCTTCATCCAAGAATTCTTGATGTAATAATATTGAAAAAAGTTAATTCAAAAAAAAATGTGGACCCCTAATTTGAGCTACAAGATATGAGTTAAATGCAATAATAAAAAATAAAACCCAAAAGAAAATAGACACTCAAGATATAGAAAATGAAGAGGAACAAAACAATGAAAATTCAAATAAACAAAGCATTAAACCTCCATGATTATTTTGGATGCGCTCCAAGATGATATGTGAATGCTCTTAGATTATAAGTTACTCAATTTGATAATACAACAATAGCATGCATGTACCTCTTATCAGGTGACCTCTAAGATGGTCCATTTATAGATTTTTGATTGGGGATGCGTATGGTTTAGATTTGAAAATATAGTATAGGGATAAATGGTTGAGATACATTATTTCAAGATCAAGCTAAAGAATGAGTAGTTAAGATTTATTGCAAATAAATGGATGAGATTAATTGAAATAACTTTATTAAATGATGGATGTGTCTATCTTTATTTGAATGGATAAGATTTAAAGATATAGTGTGGAAATGAATGGTGAAAATTTATTAGTTTTTTGACTTTGTAGGAGCATCTAAGTTCAGTGAATCAAGATAGCTTTGAGCTAGTCATATGACTTTTTGAATTTTTATTTTTCTTATAGGATAATGGAGAAAGTTGATTATATTTATTTCAAATAAATATATTAATTGATATAATTAACTATAAATTAAAATTTATTTAGTTAACTAGTGAAAATAGATTAATTTATTTATTTTGGATGACTATGGAAGAAGTTTTATCACTTAAAATTTTATAAGCAAGAAATCCAGAAGAGTTTTTGACAACAATGGAATTTGTCAGCCATATTCATCATTAGAGATGAAAATATAATTTTACGTTTTGATAAACATAATCAATACCAGATATGGATAGGAATATGTAACTACTCTTAATGATGGAGGGTGAAAATGTTCTAAGCGAACTTTCCAAAAAAAAATCTCTTATAGAATAACCATCATTATTAGTTTATCAGATTTTACGAAAGAAACTGTGTATTAAAATCGGTTATAAAGCTATTAATCAAATTTGTAGTAAATGGAAATGCCTACTAAATTTCAAAAGAGAAAAAGGAAAAAAATAAAAAGAAATTTCTAATTACTTTGTATAGAGGTCTACGTTTGGAAAGAGATTAAGAGAAAAATCTAAAAAGAAAATTGTAGTTTGAAAAAAAATCAATTCGATTTTTTTATTTACTAAAAGAAGTAGAAGGTTTTGAAGCATTTACTATTTAAAAAAAAAAAAATCAATATCTGTTGGAATATTCACATCACCTGTCCTCCACTCATGCAGAGTAAATTCAACGAAATCAAATCTGCAATTATCATCTGTGTTTTCTAACAATTTTACTGTCTGATCTACCCCTAAAGACTAGATATATACTGTTGTTACCATCCTCATTCCCATGCCTAAAGAGAATTTGATCTCTTCTTTGACCGACTAAAATAGATTGTCTTGGATCTCCATGCTGAAATCTTTGAGTAGAAAGGCAGAAATCCACTGCAATGCAACATAATTTAGCCTGAATTTCACTCTCCATTCCCTTACTCTGCTCTTCTATGAACAACAAAGCCAATCAATTTGTAGAAATTATAAAAGATAAATGCATCTGCAAAGTTGAAATTGTCCAAGGGATTTCTTAGTTTCTGAGAAACCAAGGGGAAATAGGAAAGCCTACACAAATCTTAACTATTGAGAGATTGCATTGACTTTGAGAAAAAGCGAAGCAGGAGCAACACAAGTGGGCGGAAGTGTCTAGAATATTGCTGGATTTCAGAATTATCAGATTTTCTTGCAGGCTTATCTCTTACCAAATCTCAGCCATCTAATGCACTGCTAGGTTCAGGAGTAAACACCTCTTATAATTGACCCAGATTTCTTTTGGATCCAATAGACTTAAAAGAAACCTGTATAGTAGCCTCAAAATGGATAGGCATCGAAGTGGGAGGAGCAACTTGGCCAGATGAAGTACTTGGCGATGAGACTATCGTTGATGGAGCAGTCTATGCTCTCAAAGAGACTAGAAACTAAGGAATACGAATTGTCACTAGGAAACTGAAGAAATACTCGCCATAGGACTATCAACCACAACAAGCACTGAGATGAATATTGTGGCTGTAATGGGTGCGCTCAATGAAGCAGAAATAGGAATGTCGGTAACAACAGGTCATTTGGTGTCACTGAAATAACCTTAACCATTAACGAAACTGGCTTTGGTTCTATTGAAACAGCTTGTGAACCCTCAACAAGTGTCCTTTGGTGAACTCAACCATGTAGATTTTCACGATCTCTTCCTCCTCCAAGTCCATCTCATAATCTACGATGTCGGCTTGCGGTTCATGGTGTAAGAAAAATGCATACAAAATTCTTAGGAATTAAATTTAAAATAGAGCTTAACAATTAAATACACATTGTATATTCATACCAGAAGAATATCATATTAACTAATTTACAATAAAATAATAATATTTGGACATCAAAAGAACACAGAGAAAAAAATAAGAACAATAGAATAATAAAAATACAAAAAAAATATACATTAGGAAAAACATTTTGAGAAAACTCAACTTCCAAAGCATGTTCAATATGTTAGTCAACAATTAGAATGCATTCTTATATTATAGTGCTTTATTAGAAGAAAGAGGAGATCAATTTTCTTCAATTCACAAGGAAATTTGTTAGCATAAACCTGCAAAAAAGTAAAGCATGATGCTTCCATCTCAAACCCACTAAAATATAGATTTAATACACTAAACTACCAAAATACGATACCAATATGTCTAAATAAGATCTTAAAATACCATAGCAAGAATTCTCATGATAAATAGAATGTAACTCTCCACACAAGCATTTTGACTTCCACCAATCATTTTAGCATACTTTACTACCAAACACTCCCCATACAACACTAATTACATTTTACAATCACCAATAAAAGAAAGACATTCTTACAAATTCATTATACAATCCCTATACAATATTCTATTAGAAAAAATTGAAGAATAATAAAATAATTACATATGTCCACTGGCTCTAGGAAAATTCATTGCCAACAATTCACCAAAGGAAAATTCACTGCCAGAAATTCACCATCATGGAAAATTCACCAACGGAAAATTCATGGCAAGTAAAATTCACCACCAGGAAAACTTTGATTTTATTAAAAATATTAAGGTGAATTGTTGGCGGTGAATTTTGCATGGTCGTGAGTTGCTAAAGGTGAATTTTCCTTTGATGAATTATTGACGATGAATTTGCCAGAGGCCATGTCACTATCACATGAACTTCTCATTTACCCACTCCTTCAATATTTAAAATAAATACATAATTAATTGCCTATGAACAAAATAACTAGTATACATGTTGCTTCGATTGTTCTGATTATGCCCGAGAATTAGGGGATGGCTATATGATGGCAACAAAACAAATGTCTCGATATCTTTAGCCGATAGGCTATTTACGTGGGGAACCCCACTGACATTTCCAGCAGTTAGACATAGGCGGGAACCCCCAAGAAACACGTGTTCAGTGTTTCCGACCACCTTCTTAGCCGGTCTTGTCCAACATGGGTTTCTTGAATTCTGAGTAGGTTGAGCACGTAAAGTGACTGGTCGACTGCACCACTGTTTCAACTTTGACCTTCACACTTACACGGCTACTTCATTTCTCCCACCTGTAACATTAACGTTAACACTTGCAGCGATGCTTTTCATCTGAATCAGCCTATAAGCTTTGCATATTCCTGAGGCACTTGGAGGTGCTCCTCATTCGATCATCCTTGGCAGCCATGAGATTGTCCTGGAAATCTTCTTGTAGTTTGGCAAGCAAAGTATTGACGAGAATGGAGATGATGGTGGCGACAAGCGTGGCAAGGAAGGCGAGGCCCACGTTAAGGTGGTCTTTTATTTTATGACGGTGTAGAGGTAGCAAGCAAAGGAGAGCGGTCACCACGCTCTGAGGAATTGGGGCAGTGAAGAGCGGCCATGCTACTTGAGCCTCCATGTCGCACTGCTGGTCACCACCCACACTGCCACCTCCAATGCCTACCGCGATTTCACAACCAACTATGTATATACAACACGCTACTGCTTAGCGCCTGGCCCCTGCATCCCCATTCTGAAGCCTCTTCCCTTTACAACACCTTCTCCACGCCTTGGCTGCCAATGACACCACGGTAACAATGAGGAAGAGAATGTTAGCCAACACTGAGATCTAGCCATGAATAGGCAGCCCTGCAGGGATTGATCCCAATCTCATAATCACTGGTGCCTTCTTCTTCCACTGTGATTGTTTCAACCTCTCTGTCTATGCCTTTCTCTTTCTCTTTCATTAAGGAATGTAAGTAATAAAGCATTGATGCCATGCATATAGAATATCCCCATAATGAGTAAGTATTCAGCAACTAATTTATAAATGTGTGTGGGTATTATTTAAAGAATAATGGGAGAGAATGCTCGAGTCTAGGTAAGTATACATTTCATGAAACCGACCCTCACCAATAAATTTATAACAAAACAAAAAAGTATATCTTGCATATCCAATTATTTTGAACCACATATAATCAAAGTAAAATGAGGACCATCATCATAAATTATCATAAGAGAAGTTATACTAGCCATAACATCAACACTAATATTATATTTACATGGGATCACATCAATAATGAATAAATAAAATAATTCAAGAAATTATAATATTGACATGATATTATATAAGTTTTTCTTTGTTCTCTTTATAGACATCGACGATTTTTCTAGCTATCAATTGTGAATTGTGATGTATATTGACATGTTTATTTTTAAGAAAATGGTTACACATAACCCCATAATTAGCGCTTCATATTCAACTATATCATTTTTTAATGGAAAATAAAGTAAAAAAATAGATGTGTATCAAATCACTCAAGGGAGGTATCTATATCAATCCCACCCTAGAACCAATCATATATCTATAACCATTGCAAAATAAATCCTATGGAACAAAGAGTCAACATGTAGTATATGCTCAATAGGAAAATATGTATTAATAGGTGCATAAGTGGGGCAGAATGTAGTACCTAATTGATCAATAATTTCTTGAATCCATATATTTTAAAAACAAACTAAATATCAAAATATAAAAGTAACATTAGTGTGGCTTGACCCAAAATATTAGCCTTAAAAATAATGTATTCTAAGGGATCCATTTTTATAATCATGTGTATCTCAACATGTACATATAATGTCTCAATTTTTGTTATAAAATTCCACAACCACACATTATTTTTCCATAGAAATTCACCTTGTCTCATAATCTAATAAGGTGTGACTAATGTAGTAAGCACCAAAATCTTTTCTATTCTCATCATTTTGTGCCAATAAATTTCCAACAAAGGACTTAGTATCAAATACATATAGTAGTAAATATTACCATGAATATCAAGTATATGTACTACTGAATTCATCAATAGAGAGGGAAATTCAAACTACTTGGTATTTGTTTTGTGTTATAAAATCCAAACAATAAAAAAATAGAAAAATGAAAAAGAAGTAGACAGGGAAGGATAAAGAAAGAGAGAGATGAGCGAAAATAAGTAGAGAGGGAAGGATAGAGAAAGAGAGAGAGGGGAGGGTAAAGGGGCGGAGGGAGGTAGAGACAGATAAGTGAGATAGAGATAGGGAGGGAGAGAGAGGTGGGATAGAAAGAAGTAGAGAAGAAAGAGAGCTAGAGAGTGAGAGAGAGAGAGGGGGGAGGGAGAGGTAGAGGAGAGGGATAGGGGAGATATAGAGAATTAGAGGGGGAAGGAGAGAGAGGTAGAGAGGAATAAGTGAGAGAGGGAGAGAAGTAGAGAGGGAAGGAGAGAGTGAGAGATAAATAGGTGGGATGGAGGGAGGGATAGGTAGAGAGGGATATGTGATATAGAGAGAAAAAGAAAGGGAAGGAGAGAGCAAGAGGGAGAGAGAAGGGGGGAGGGAGGGATGGAGAGGTAGAGAGGGATAGGTGAGATAGATCATTGCTTTCTTCATGTCGTCCATTGCTTTTCATGGCCGTAAATAATGTGGGATCAACCTATCAGCGTAAGTATTGCACCTCATTGGGGTGCAAGTGCTAGTGTACCTTTGGATGACTTCATGGGCAAACAAAGCAAACCAATTGACGACGTCATTATCGACGCAATGTTGAGAAAGATAATCAAACATATCTTTTTTTCGATCTACGAAATATCTCTCCACTCTACCCTATGGATCATACTATCTGATTTTAATCTTAAAGAATCTGAACAGTTTAAGAGGAGCCGATACAAGACGGATTTTGCACCTCCTACGGTAATCGAGATGGTGGCTAGGTTACTACTTCCGTAACTTTGAGGAAGGAGGCGATACATCTGAAAGTAGAGAAATTGCATGAATAGGCTATGTGGACGAAAACTCTAAGACTCTTAGATCTGCATCGATGGACTTTACTCATAGAAGCAAGGATAACGTAAGGATAACGTTAATTAGATGTGATACCATGTACAAACGTTAATTAGATGTGATAGCCATCCTTACCTGCCTTTGGAGATTGGAGGGTGCTAATTCTCCCCACTTTGGCACCTGGCCATGCCCCAATATGAGAGAAAGGAGAGGAATCCGAGCAAGCTCCGAGTGCTATGAGTATTGACAGCCCAACAACTTACAAAACCTCAGAGCATGACCTCTCGAGGACAAGCGAAAAACTCCTCCATGTATAAATCTTTTGGAAAATCCGTTTATGACAAATCTGAGAATTCTTCAAGGGGGTCAGTCTGACTTTCCAACGTAGCCGTGGGCCCCACTGCAACTTCACAAAAGGAGATTTTGTCTGCTTCCTTTCACATTTGTCCCTATTTAAATATTTTATTTAGCTCCTCTCCTTGCCAGATTGAATGTTTCGCAAAGGTAAAATTACTGGTTGCTTGACTTGTGTGAGATAAAAGGATAACACTTTCAGCTCATTCGCTTAACGTTGTAGTTTTATAGGATGTATTGTTGACTCTTTGTAATTAGTTGTAAAAATGTTACTTGGTTTTTGTAATTGTTCTTATTGTTGAGTTGTTTTTGTTGTCTTTGTGACTGGTTCTTGGGCTGATCAATTATTCTTTTCAGCTACCTTTGGTAGCTTACTCTTGTGAATTTCTATTTGCTTTGTTCAATTAATCAGATAAAAGGATAACATACTTTCAAAGGTTGTATATCTTGAATAATTAATAATTTAAAGAATGACATAATGTTGATTATTGGTGATTAAATCATCTCAAAATATAATTGATAAATAAATTGTATTTATAACGATATATATTTATGTAAATTTAAATCAAAAATGTATTTTTATTTTTTAATTTATAAAATATAAATTTAATTATTATTAGATTTTTGTCTTATTTATTTGAAAAAACGAAACTATAAATTCAATTATTGACTTACCTCTGAACATCCACTATTTCATGTCAGTTGATTTATACAAAAAATGTCACTCATATGCATTCTGCCTGCATTTCATCAAGCCACTCATGCATTCTGTCCCCATTTCATCAATATTTTTTTCTAAGGATAAAATAAATACACAATTACAATAAATGTTAACAGGTTTAAAACACAAGTTTTTATTTTCAAAGTAACATGGGAAAAATCAAATTAAATGTAAATTTTATTGCTTTAAACATTTCTCAACATTAATCCCCGGAATTTTTGAACTTCATAAAACAAGAACACAGCTATAATCAGTAACACATACGGCCCAAAATATTATCATCGACCAAAACAGCTTATAAAAACCAAAAGCTTACTAAACAAGGCAATGACACCACTGAGAGTGCTCAGTTGCGATTTTTATTCTAAATGCTTTTCTGAAAATCGGATCCATCACCGGAACTTAGACGTTACCGGCAGAAGTCAAAGGAACGTAATGGATCAGCAGACAGAAAGTGGAAAGACCCCTATAATAAACACAGAAACGAGTATAAAGACCAAAGCAGTGAAGAGAAGATTTTGTATTCCGGTGGAGTAGAGACATCTTAGCAGGTAAAGAATAGCAAAGAGTGTGACAGTGGAAAAAATGGCAGAGGGTGTGGAAGGAATCCACCAAATCCGACACTTGCTTCTGTTTTCATTTCCAGAAAGAAATGCGTTGAGAAGCGCAGCCTGCATCATGCCGTCTAATCCCAATATCACGCACTCAAGTTTCCAACATTGTATGACGGAAGCGTCCTCCTGTCTCTCACTCTGCTTGGCTGCACAACGAAATCACTGTATAAGTAGAAAAAATAAACATTGAAATTGTAATATAGTGTAAACAATAGATATAGGAAAATAATATACCAGCGGCAGTGAACAAATGAAAGCCCATCTCTCTTTGAATGAGGAAGGCAAAATAATACCTTAACGAAAAAGACTATAGTAAGTTGAGTATATATAAGTGGCAAACCAACTTTAATAAGTCAGATGTTTAAAAAAATACACATCAGCAGTTGTGAACCATAGTGAGACTCTATTAAGATATCGTTTATAATAACAATAAGAAATTCTACAGAAATTTCCTTTCTAAAATTTCTGGTGAGAGATGTCACTTGCTCAGACATAAGAATGCCATTACACGTCATATGTCTTTATAGACGTTGTGACTACCACAAAAAAGGTTTAGTATTTCAGTTAAACTGATCTAAGCTAGCATGAAGAATACAGGGGAGAAGACCGACACCCATTGAATAACCGCCACCTCCATGCTCACTCCACCCCCCCCAAAAAAATTAACTTTGATCCATTAAAAAACTTTTTATGAACAAATAAAAAATTACAACACCAATGGCTGCTCATAACACAATGAGTAACTCACCAATCATAATACATAGTTAAACATGCTTTTGCATTTATAAAAAAAGTCAACTTGCATATAAAAAGGCTCATTTACAATTTAATTTAAAACATTTACGGTTACAAATACCCCCACTTGCAAATGTTTATCCCTCATTATATTTTATATTTACAACTACACATGCACACTTAATGGTGCTTTACATGACATAATCACAATCTCCTATTAACTCTATGGGATTTGAAATGCACAGTCTTCCACACACTCCCTGGCAGATATATGTATTTACTTCATTTCCTGTAGGTACCTGTACAATTAAATACATGTGTAAGGCTCCCCAAATAAACATCAAATCCAAATATAATGCATAATTAAGTCATATCATCTTTCAAAACCTACGTAACTTGCAACTTCAAATTCAAATGCTCAAACAAATTCAAATTTGAAACACAAGAACCAAATTGAATGCATTCAATTGTCAGATTCAAATTCCTAAATAAGAGGGGGAAAGCAGACAACGGCATTCACAATTGCATCTTATTCTCTACAAAATTGAAAGCAACGACATGCATCCACTGTACATTCCTCTACACATTCCTCTAATATCCCAAGTCTCAGGTAGGTACTTATAGTTATTTTCATTTATGCAGTATCTTCTTACTTTATGCATTCTACTTATAGTTATTTTTCATGAGTTGTGCATTTAACATTTCTATTTATGTAGTGTCTTTTTACTTTGTTTTATAAGTAAATGAAAGGTCTTTTTGGTGACGGGATTTTACTTTGCTTTGTGTTCATTTTCTATTTTTTGTCATTTATATTTGTCATTTATTTCTACAAATACTTGTATTTATATTTGTATGTTTTTGGTCATTTGTCATTTATTTCAATGTTTATCTCAAGGTTTATATTTATCATTTATTTCTGCATATATGTGTATTTATATTTGTTTATTTTTTGTCATTTTTCAAGGTTGGTCATTTATTAGGGTTTAATATGTATATGTGTGTGTATATATATATATATATATATATATATTTGTGCATATATACATGTGTGTGTGTATATATATATATGCATTTAATATATGTGTATATATGCATATTATGTATTTAAAAATATATACACAGATATATATATATACGAATACATACAGTTACTTACATATAAATACATACATTTATATATACATACACAAACACACATATATATACGTCTATAACTCTATTTAAATACATTTTGTTTGGTTGTCCAATACAACAAACTAGCATTTTTTTATATTTTTCTACTTTTCATTGCACATACAATAGGCTAGCATACATATATTTGTCATTTTACATTCTGTGTCTCTTGTTCATTCAGCAAATTGATGTATATGTGTGTATCATTTTCCTATCCTTTGAAAATGCAAACAATGGTACTGGTTAATCATTTTTTTCTGCATCTTATTGAATTTGTAAAATAATGTGTACAATGTTAATTAATTATATATATATATAACACAGCTTATTGAATTTGTAAATGAATGTGTATAATGATATACAACACAACTTTTTGAATTTGCAAATGAATTTCTACAATGTTATATATATAACATTGTACACACATTCATTTACAAATTCAATAAGTTGTGTGTTTGAATTTGTAAATGAGTGTGTGCAATGTTTTATAAATAGCATTCTATGCATTCCTTTACAAATTCAATACGCTGTGTGTTTGAATTTGTAAATGAATGTGTACAATGTATTATACATTTGTTTACCAATTATGTGTTTGTTGTCTCTTCTTCATTGAGAAAATTAATATCTATGTTTGTTTCCTTTAACTATCCTTTCAAAATGCAAACAATGGTACTGGTTAATCATTTTCTTCTACATCTTTCACGACCCATGAAGGGTTTATTTGATGATTGAAAAATTATTACTGCTTGTTTATGAAATAAATCATTCCTCTTACACTCCTTTTCTCCATGTATTGTTTGATTTTGTTAGGTCATGGTGCTAGTGTTTTACAAATGGGTTCTTTTAGGGTTAAATGATTTCCTCTCCCTATTTTACCGCATGCTCAGTGCCTGGTAAAGTCCATTGTATCATGATTTTGTCTATAGAAATGATAGAGGAATTTAGTGGGTTTAACCACATGTCTGCAAAAAATGATTTTTTGGGTCTGCATCGACCTTTCTATAAGAAAATAATGTGAATATGGGCATAAATCGACAAGCCCATTTATTATATGCCATTTTTGTGAAAACTATTGCTTAGTGTTTTTCCAAATTTGTGTGCGTAAGAAATTAATCTCATGAAACCCTTGCATGGAATATTCGGTATCTATCTAAAAAAACACTTTTGTATTCTTGTGAGTGAGGAATTATTATTATGAAACCCTTGGTTACTTTTTGTGCACATTTCTGAAAACCCAAGTCTATAATCGATCTACCTCTGTTCAAATTAATATCCTAGCATTGTTGAATACAACACAACTTCTTTCATTTTCTGTAATTATATGTATCCACAGATACATGTATATATATATAAACCCAAATTAAATGATGGAAAATAATCAGATACCCAAAAAAAAAACATTAGTCATATATGCTTTAATCAGACCCCAAATGAAGTCTAATTGGGGTGTAATGTGTTTGTTGTCCAGTGCTAATGTTAGGAGATTAATATGTAGGAGTGATTTTTAATGGGCACCAAAATGATTTTATAAGGTGCTAACCTGAATTAGACCCATTGAATTTTGAGAAAATTTGAATGATAAAATAGACCTAATTGCATGTTAATAGTGACACAGTTAGCACTATTTTTTGTTTTGCAATGTATATCCGTGATTTTCTTTGTAATTATATATGTGTAATTATATGTACACATACATATACATACTGATATATATATGTATATGTGTGCATACATTTAATGACACAGATAAATGTATACTTATATAAATTTGTGTACATACATATGTTTGCTGATGTATGTTGTCCACGGTGTGAGGTAACGACAAACATCATTCTCCTTTTAGAATGCAAACAATGGTACTCTTGGGTTTTTTGGTTGTTTCTAGCTTGATTTCAACTTCTTTTTATTGCTTGCAACATTGTTTTTCTGACACTTTATGGCTTATAATGTACAAAATCATTGACAATCATGGCACCAAGGCAAAAGAGGAAAAGATCGGGTGGGAGGTGCTTGATTAGAGTACCTCATGGAGTGGCATTCAATGTTCCAGATGTTATTGATGAAGAGCCAGCAGTGAACATGGACGAGGAAGTTATTTCTGAAAATACATAACAGACCAATGAAAATGATGGTTTTGAATCTATTGTTCATAATACTAAGGTAGAAATGGAACTGCCACTTGCTCACCATGTGACAACCCCAAATCTGTGCACGAAAACTTGGTCTATGCATGACATGGAAAAATTCATTGCAAATGTTGAGGACAGGGTAAGTGCACCAAGATGGTTCCCAAAAAGGGGGCTTAAGTGGCCACTTTTTTTTCTGAAATCCGGAAATGCTGACCTTGGACGTGAAATTGAGGATAGTTACACTCAAAATTTTGAGATGGAACAAAAACAAGGATCGAAGTGCTCCGAGTCTAGTTTCTAAACTACTAATTTATTTTGAAAATGGTTGAGATTAAGGGGTTCAAAGAGGGATGTACACAAATTGGTATTGTTTTTTGTCAGAAAAACATAACATAGCAACTCTTGTACGACCCTAGCATGGTGAACTTTTTTGTAGTATTTTAAAATCGCTATGGTCAGAAGTTAGCTAACAACATCTAGTTGATGCACAATTTTTGATAATTTTTAATGAATATTTGATTTTTACTAATTAAGGCACTTCAAAAGCAATTTTGGCCATGCTCCCCTACAAATTTTGGAAAAATAATTGATTTTTTTTTTCTTTTTAAAATTTGTAGAATGGAGTCTAGTTTCTAAAAATGTAATTTATTTGAAATTTTGATGAGCGGTTAATTTATAACAAAAAAAACACCAAACACTGCTTTTTAGCAAAAAGTAGACATACAAACAAAATAAATTATGGATGAAAGACTTAACATTGTCAAAAAGTAAAAGAAATTACATCGTTGGATAGCTAAGAGAGAACCTAACATTACCCATGTGTTCGATTTTGTCGATATTGAACTAGATGCAATCTTGATGGTGAGCACGAACCCGATTATGTGAAAAATTATAGAATTTGCAAAAAAATGTCTTTGGCCTTGTTGGGAATTCCCTCCAAGCCTTTGGGTTGGTATCCCAAGGAAAATAGTTTCACTTTTTTCTTTATTTTTAACGTGGAATAACGCGAGCGCGTTTTTTAAAACTTTTTTTCAAAAGTGGCCACAAAATTGTACCCAACTTCATGCACCCACCCAACAATCAAATTTCAATAAGAGGATCAATGATCAAATAGGGAATCCCACCTAGCAGTTTGCGAGCATGACATCCACAAAAAGGAGGGGGCCACAAATAGTCTTAACTAACGAAGAAGAAGCTGAAATTGTGTAATGGTGTAAAGATATGGTTAATATTGGTCATGGCCTTCAAGTGTAATAGCTTAAGTCAACGGTGGCCCACATGGTTGGAGCGAGGCCTAACCCATTCACAAATGGGATACCAGGGAGGTCATGGTGGGTTGGATTTCATCAAAGGCATCCCAATCTGACAATTCAAACACCCGAAGGAGTGGACACAAATCAAGCTATAATGTTGCGCTCCGAATTAGTTTCTTCATTCTATGATAACTTGGAGGAGTTGTACAACAAACATAATTATGAGCCCAAAAAAATATGAAACTGTGATGAAACAGGTGTGCAGGCTGGCGGAAATTGTGCAATGAGAGTTATTGCAAAAAGAGGGATGAAATGTGTTCCACAATTAATGTCTAAAAGCAAAGAATGGATCATTGTTCTATCTTGTGTTAGTGCAGCAGGTCAAGCTATACCTGGTTGCTATTTGGTCAAGCTCTCCATAGTTACAACTCACTCCAGAGGAAAATCATGCATTGATTGTTTGTATAACAAGCGTCATACAGAATAATTTGTAGTCCTTAACATCTTCTCTAGTTGATGCGAAGTCAGTTGACCTCGAAGGACACACCACTTCTTAATCAGATCTATGGATGTTTGATTAGGATTTTTTGTTGTCAACTTTTTGACCTCTAAGTGTGCTAGAGTGTTTTTCATAAAATTGAATGCTAGTCTATTGTATTGGACAGCCAAAGGATACTAGTATGTTGTATTAGATAGCCAAAGGATACTAGTGTCTAATTTTGTAGAACTGAATGGTAGTCTATTGTCAACTTATCTACTTTGATGTGTGCTAGTGTGTTTTTTGTAAGAATAAAGACTCCTTGTCTTCTTTCTAACTTTTTCTTAATCATGTTTATGCTATAATAAATTTGATTTTAGTCTAGGCATGTTTTGGGAGCTATCCAAGTTAATGATCTATGCTTTTGTGATTTGAAATTAGTTTTTTGTTCGTTGTATTCATCTATCATTTTGTTGGATATGTGTTTGTTGTATTCATCTAACATTGTTGAAAATTTAAATGTACATTAAGAAATGTATGTGATATAAATTCATAAAATTATGTACATATATATATATATACATACATACACACACACACATACAACTATGTATATGCATACATATACATTTATATATGTATACTACATATATATGTATATGTATGCATATACATAGTTGTGTGTGTGTGCGTGTATATATATATATATAACTATACATTTATATGTAGCATATCCATAAATTGTAACTGCAAGTGTAAGTGGAAATCAATCTAATTCTAAATTGTAAGTTTACAATGAATAAGAAAATCCCATTGTTCAGGTTCATGAATGAACATCATAAGAAAAAAGAACATCATAAATGAACACAATGTCTACCAAGTCACAACCAAAGTAAACTCTTGAAAGACTTGACCTGAAATGTCATCATGCAATTTGACATGCTCTTTACAACCTCCCTAGTTGTGTATACATACATACATACATACATACATACATATATAGATATATGGACACATATATACATATATATATATATATATATATATATATATATATATATATATGTGACAGTAATATTATGAATATACATATGCAATATTATACATATATATACATATATATATGTATGTATATATGTATATATATATGTATATATATATATATGTATATATATATGTATATATATATGTATATGTAATATATATATGTATATATATGTATATGTATGTATATATATGTATATAAGTATATGCTGTATGTATATATATGTATATATGTATATATATATATATGTATGTATATATGGTTATATATATGTATATGTATGTATATATATATGTATATATGTATGTATGTATGTATACACAACTAAGTATATGCATACATATATCTATACATCTATATGTAACATATCCATAAATTAATCTATTTGAAATTATAAATTTTTCAACACATATACTTGGAAATCAATCTAATTGTAAATTTTAAATGTAAGTTTACAATGAATAAGAAAAATGAACATTATAAATGAACACAATGTCTATTGGGTCACAACCAAAGTAAAGTCTTGAAAGGCTTTACCTAAATTGTAATCTTACAATTTGACATGCTTTTTACAACCTCCTAGCCATTTGACATGCCTACCACAACAAACAAATATAATAGAACAAACAAACATGGACAATAGTTATTGAAATAAATAAAAAGACATAGTAGTTAGTCAACAATATAGAAAAATAATTGAAACTTAGAGCCATTTGAACAAAAAATCCTTAATTATTTGGTGTGTTGACAAACACAATTACCAAATTTCCCACCATGAACATTGTTGCACCACCTCTCCTTGTTCTCCCATGCCTGGAAGAAAAGATTTACAACCATGGGTAGTCACAACTGAGGCTAGTAACATACAAACATCATATGACCTTTGAAATAATGCATGTACAACAACACATAATTAATCAAGTTCAACATATTAAAAGATCCATATGGAACAAATAAATATATGTAAAAACATATAAATGTTAATAGAATTGTATACCAAGATTTAATCAACTTATATTCATTGTTTCGCATCAACCTTGGATATATGAGGAATGTGCAAAGGATGCCATTCAATGGTCTATAGTATGGAGAGGATATTAGTAGAGGAGAATAATTGTGAATTCTGCTATCTATTGTCCCTCTTATTTAGAAATTTGAATCTGACAATTGAATGCATTTAATTTGATTGTTGTGTTTCAAATTTGAATTTGTTATAGCACTTGAAATTGTAGCTGCCACTTACTTAGGTTTTTAGAGATGATATGTTTTAATTCTGCATTATATTTGGATTCGATGTTTATTTGGGGAGCCTTATATATCTGTGATTTTTTGCAGGTTTGTATGCATGCATACAGTCATACAAACATAATCATACATGCAAAAATTCATAGAAACATAAGCATACATGCATGTATTCATATCAACATATACATACATATACGTTGTAGAAAATCACTAATATACATTGCAAAGCAAAAAAAACACCTAAATATGGCAATATTAACATTTAATTAAAACTATTTTATCATTCAAATCCGCTCAAAAGTCAATGGGTCTAATTCACTTTAGCACCTTATAAAATCATTTTGACGCCCATTAAAAATCACTCATATATATTAATCTCCTTAATATAGCACTGGACACCAAACACATTACACCCCAATTAAACTTAATTTGGGTTTCAATTAATGCATATGACTAATGTTTTTTTGTGGGTATCCCATTATTTTCCATCATTTTATCATACGCTCTCTCTGGAAGGTTCTCATGGAAATGGAAGGTACATACATACATACATACATACATACATATATGTGTGTGTGTGTGTGTGTGTGTGTGTGCATACATACATACATACATACATACATATATATATGTATGTATTTATGTATGTATGTATGTATGTATGTATGTGCATACATACACACATACATACAATGTGGGGAAAAAAACTAGCACCATGACCCAACAAAATCAAACAACACATGGTGAAAAGTTGTGTAAGAGGAATGATTTATTTCATAAACAAGCAGTAATAATTTTTCAATCATCGAATAAACCCATCATTGGTCATGAAAGATGCAGAAGAAAATGGTTAACTAGTACCATTGTTTACATTTTGAAATGGTAGGCAAAGGATACCGACATATATATCGATCTACTCAATGAACAAGAGACAACAGACACATTCATTTACAAATTCAATAAGATGTGTGTGTAATCATTAAAGAACTGCAAATTGGATAAAATGATGAGATTTTCAATTTACCCATGACCATGCTAAAAGAATTGCTACAAAACTTAGGAGAATTCATTTTGGAGATCTTATAAAGACACCAAAAAAGACCTTCATTTACTTATAAAGTAAAGTAAAAAGACAGTGCATAAAAATGAATGTTAAATGCACAACTCATGAAAATAACTATAAGTAGAATGTATAAAGCACATTGTGCAGTAAATAAAAGAAGTTTTGCTATATTCAACAACAATAGGATATTAATTTTAACAGAAGTAGATCGATTGCACACTTGGGTTTTTAGAAATGTGCACAAGAAATTAACCAATGGTTTCATAATAATAATTCCTCACTCGTAGGAATATAGAAGTGTGTTTTCAGATATATATATATAGAGCAGAAAGATATTACATATTATACATGGCTATTTTCGCTATAATTGGCAGCGCATGTATGCATGTATGTATGTATTAACCAACGGCTCGATAATAAGAATTCTCACCAGAGGTTTATAAGTTTTGTTTTCAGATATATATATATGTATGTACATACATACATATTAATATTATAGGAGACATGCATGTATAAAGGATATACATATAATTTAATTGCATCCTAATGTAAGAATTTAGGACCCTACTACTGCTTTGCACTTTGAAGCGAGAATGATGTTTGTTGTTACCTTGCCACCCCATGGACACATTAACTTTATAGATGGCATACATACATGGCATGTATATATATATATATGAGTATGTGTATGTATGGAGAGATAAGGGCGCTACGCTGATATATAAGTATATGTATGTATGGTGGCGTATATATGCATGTATGAAGGTGTACATACATTATTAAGCATACATACATACATACAATGTGGAAAAAAAAACCAGCACCATGACCCAACAAAATCAAACAATACATGGTGAAAAGGCGTGTAAGAGGAATGATTTATTTCATAGACAAGCAATAATAATTTTTCAATTATCGAGTAAACCCATCATGGGTCATGAAAGATGTAGAAGAAAATGATTAACCAATACCATTTTTTGCATTTTGAAAGGATAAGAAAAGGATATAGACATATATATTGATCTGCTCAATGAACAAGAGACAATAGACACATTCATTTACAAATTCAATAAGTTGTGTGTTTATTGAATTAAAGAACTACAAATTGCATACAATGATGAGATTTTCAATTTACCCATGACCATGCTAAAAGAATTGCTGCAAAACTTAGGAGAATTTTTTTTGTAGATCTTATAAACACACCAAAAAAGACCTTCATTTACTTATCATTTAAAGTAAAAATAGAGTGCATAAATATAAATGTTAAATGCACAACTCATGAAAATAACTATAAGTAGAATTTACAAAGCACATTGTACAATAAATGAAAGAAGTTGTGCTATATTCAACTGCAATAGGATATTAATTTGAATAGAGGTAGATTGATTACACACTTGGGTTTTTTATAAATGTGCACAAGAAATTAACTAAGGGTTTCATAATAATAATTCCTCACTCGCAGGAATACAAAAGTGCATTTTCAGATAGATGTGGAATATTCCAAGCAAGGGTTTCATGAGATTAATTCCTTAAGCACGTGAGTTTGGAAAAAACCAAACAAGGATTTTCACAAATACATATGTATTTTAAATGGATTTGTCAATTTATGCCCATAGTGACATCGGTTTTTTATAAAAAGGTCGAAGCAGACCAAAAAATATTATTTTGCAGACATGTGGTCAAACCCAAAAAAATTCCCCATCATTTTTGGAGACAAAATCATGAGACAATCAACTTTACCAGGTTGTATTTAATCATTTGAATCCTAAACTCCATATTTTAAAAAACAAAGTAAGGGTTTTAAAATGGTATATACTAAATGGGCTTGGTTGATTATGCAACATATTCAGCTACGGGCTTTATGCAAAAAGGTTGATATACCAAAACGGGCTTTTGCGACGTGGCTCAACCCCACAAAAATTCTCTGGCTATTTCGGCAGACAAAATCGATGCAACGACTTCTTATCGCCGTGAGCCGCGAAACAGGAGAGAAAATTATTTAACCCTAAAACCCGTAAAACACTAACACCATGACCTCACAAAATCAAACAACACATGGTGAAAAGGCATTGAATAGGAATGATTTATTTCATAAACAAGCAGTAATAATTTTTCAATCAGCGAATAAACCCTTCACGTGTCCTAAAATATGCAAAATAAAATGATTAACTAGTACCATTGTTTGCATATTCAAAGGAGAATGATGTTTGATGTTACCTCAAGCTGAGAGAACAAGTAGGAGTCATGGAGAGCCGTCACCATCTACATTTTCTTTCATCACCGAGAAGCTTCTAGACAGAGCGCATGGTAAAATGAGGGAAAAGAATGGGATACCCACAAAAAGAAAAATAGTCATATGCATTAATAGGACCCCAAATGAATATTAATTGGGGTGTAATTTTTTGGTTTCTGGTGCTAAAGTAAGGAGATTAATATGTAGGAGTGGATTTTTTAACAAGCGCCAAATGATTAAGGTGCTGTTCTGAATGGTTACTTGACTTTTGAGCATATTTGAATGATAAATAGTTCAATTCAAACGCTGGAATGAAGTGATGTTACTAGGTGCTTTTGAAAATTTTCGGGTGTTGAAGAAGTGATACTATATTAGTGATAAAGCGCAGTGAATGAAACCCCAAAAGGTGTCTTTTTGACCTCTGCACGCATATCTGATGCTACTGCACTCTACCAAATTGCCCAGAAGCCAAAACCTTAGTTATAAGCTCTTAACTCATGAGCGAAAAAACCCATAATTTTTCCTACTGATGGCTATCATTGAATTCTAATGATTATGCTTCGTGAAGCAGCCCCAGTGGATAAATCGGCCCTCTCCCTACCAATCGAGCAAAAAATGGCAAAAAATGGCACTCCAAAATTGCCAACAATTGATTCCTAGAACGGTATGGTAATTCTATTTTATTTTACTCATATCTAAGACTATTTATAAGTGCACATATTTCGAGCCAACAACGCGTATTTTTCAGTGGGTTATATGTCAAGAAACGTTATCTTGTACGAAGGTGGATTTGCAACGAGGGTAGTTTTAAAGATTTTTTTTATTATAAAAGTAAAGTAAATATATTTTCATCAGGTTAGTATAATTTTTATTAGGTTAAAAAATATATTTAAAACAATCTAAACTCTCTTTGCAATATATATTGAGGCTTCTAACATATAAGATTAAATATAATAAAAGAATCCAACAAAGATAGAAACATAAACATTAATATTAAAAGACATAAGTTTAGCAAAAAATCTCAATAGAAGGGACACAAAGAATACGGAACTGGTTGAAATCAACTAGCATCTTTAGCTTGGGACAACTTTGCCATTTTTTTTCAAGGAAATCCATCTATACTTTAAGGGTCACCTCCAAATTATCCTTTTCAACTTTAATAAATCCTATAGTTAAGGTATAGTGTAGGCATCAATGGTAGTTTTTAACCTAGTTATCTTTGTAAGTCCAATGGTTTCATCCTTCCTTTTTTAAGCTTTTCTAATTGAACATGTATGTTGATGGCCAAATTTTGATTCCTCACCAGTCTAAACAATTTTATTTATATTAGCTTGATTTTTCTTCAATGAAATTAACCTATCCTCCATTTCTAGTTTCTCAAACATTGTTGAAAAATTCTTTAAATTCATCTCATAGTTCCTCAAAAAAGGGAACATTAGCATGACTAAGTCCTATAGTACGATTCTCCATTTCCAATTTGTGAACCCTATGTCACACATTTTCGCTTTTCTACAAGAACCACTTTAGTATCATGATATTATATTAATAGAGGCTAATCTTCTTTTTTATTGGGTTGGATTTGTTGTAATGAAACTTAATATGAAGGTAGTAATCATGGGAATTTAATGCATGAAAATATTGAAACGAATGTGACTAAGACAATAAGAACAAATATTTAGTAAAATATTAATCAATTTAATCAAAACATACAAATTTAACAATATGAAAATGAATGTTGAATTCATCTTCTATATGGCTCTTCAAATTATAGTGTATATAAGAGATATAAAATAGTATCCTACTTCACATGGGATTTGCACATTAATTTTACATCCCCCCTTATGGATGTGATCCCAAGGTGAAGAAGAGACCTACAAAGAAACAAAAGGGAATGAGGGGGTGAAAGGTGTGGGGGTTAAAAGGTTGGGTAGATTGAGGAATAAAGAAGGATATGTTGTGGTACAAGGGTCATATGAGGGTATGTTACCTATAGAAAAAATAAGTAAATTGAGATGTAGGTATAAGATGAGAGAGGGAACAAGGATAAAATTGATGCAAGGAGCTAGTAAATAGGAGTTGTTGGGATTGGAGCATTGAGGGGAATATGGATCTTGGAACTAGGATGTAAGGTCTTGGATTGAATAAGAGGTTTGTACCTAGAGAGGAATGGATGAAGCACGTGGAGAAGGGTGGGAGTTATGGTTTTGGAGAGATCATGAATCATAGGACCTAGGCAAATGTCATAATTTTGGGCCCCTCTTGAACTATAATAGATGTCTAGCAAGTTCAACAACCTTTGATCCCCTGAACATCCTATCTTATTTTCTTTTTATGAACAATGTTAGCCATTTAATCTATTCAGGAATTTTCAAACTCACTAGTATCGTATTATTCCTTATAAGTTTATTTCTCACTTTGACTCATCTTGATATTATTCCTTAGATTTATATTTCTCACTTTGACTCTTCTTGATAAGTCAAAGAACCTTTCAATTCATAGAAACTATGAAATTCATCCATCTTAATAGCATTTTGATGAGGTGAAGAACTTATGAACTTGCCAAGAAAATGACTCATTTGTTTTTGAAAGAGGAAAAAGCGGGTTTTACAGGGACCCAAAACCACAAAGTTTACAAAAAATATAAATGACTCATTTGTTACTTTGTTAAAGAATTAAGAAAATATGGAACCATGTTAGAGTTTTAGTAAGTTAAAGAAATTTTAAACTTTATCAATAAAATGCATATTTCCTTGACCATTTTTTCCTATGAAACAAACCCAAGAAATTTGGCTAGGACAAAAAGAGGGAGTACGAGAAGCTTAGAGAAACCATTGTAAACTATATGAGTGTGTATAAATTGAATATGCCATATGCTTCAACACACAAAATAAATTACATCATTTAAAAATTATGTTTTATCCTTTGCATGACACATGGATTCCAACTCTATTGTCTAGTGTTTATGTTATTAATGACTCAACTAGATGTTTTATTATTCCATAATTTTGCACTTAAATTCTCAATGGGAGGAAATATCCAAGAAAATAACTCATAGAAAAATGACATCACACATGAAAAATTAATAGAAACCAAAAGATCGGTTCAGCCAAGGGGTGAGTCTTGAATTCTTGAAACAAGATAAGGTTGTATTTTTTAACATTCATGTTATAACTATCAAACTAGACAATGGGATGGCATATTCATGGTGAATATAAACAAAATAAAATTAAATGGGTATCATCTAAGAATCATTTATACCAAATATAGACAACATTGGAAAAAAAAGTATTAACTAAAACTCCATATAAGTATACATACATTGTTATATCTTGGTAAAAGTATAATATATGCATAAGAAATCAATATAAGCTTACATCAAAGACATACATGCATATAATGTCACATACATGCAATAGAAAAATATATGCACAAAATTGCCATACGTAAATACAAGAAAATCATAATATAATCACTTCCCTGCAAGGGAAGGGAAGAGTTCAGGAGACATTTTCTATTGAGTGGATGGAAAGGTAAGTGATGATGGTATCTTTCTGTTAGAAATAGTGATTAATATAGGTTATTAAATAATTAAATAAAGATTAGTTGTTAATTAGTTGCTAAGTGGTTATAGAGAGCTAGTTGATTGGAAGCATTTATAAATATATTGCAATTACTTGTTTAATTGATTTTGTTGAATGAATAATTGTTAGATTTGATGCTTTTGTCTCAATTTCCAACATTTGATATCAGTAAAGAGGTCTCTCTCCACTCAAGTTTAATTTGTCCAATTGAGTAAGGTAATGGATTGTGGATCCCACACTCGTCTAGAAATCTATTATTTTTCCCGTGCTCATTCACTTGTTGTAAAGTCAAGCCATTCTCATTGAAAATCTAGAATTTGTAGTGTCCACCCTTATTGCATGTTTGTCAGTGATCCTCGTTGGGATCTCGTGCTCCTCGCAATGAACTCATTGACATCTACCATTCATGTGCATCGTCTTTCTCTCTTCAATTCTGTACACTCTGTCCATGGTTTTTTCCTTCATTTTGTTCATTGTGCTCACGCTTAGATTTAATTTTTGGTTGGTGTCCATCAAAATCCCTTGTGATTAATTTCGATGATTATATTTGGTACGGTTGGAGAAATTAGAAATGGAGAAATCTATTTTTTTCAAGTGTTTACAGAGTTTCAATATCAATATCCTAGCACTACAAAACTCTCTCTATCAAATGACCATATCATTTGGAATGGTAGATTTATCACTTATGGCTATAAAGGGGAGATCGTTTCTATTGATACTTGTAATCATTACTATTAAAAACTGCTCATGCAATTTGTTATAGATTTTTTGGAGGTGTCGTGTCTTGTACAGTTGCAAACAAAGAATGGGCAGAAAACATCATCGTATAACTGCAAATAATATATTTTTTCTTTGAGAATGGTGGACTTGCGGTTATTTGAATGCACTTATAAGATAGTTATTCCCAGACCACCATGATAATAATTCACAGCCTTTGAATTTCATTTTCCACGATTTACTGAGACACAGATCTAAAGGCAATAGAATTTATGACCAGATTTGTAGCAATTATGGAAGAGGAGATAATATGTGGAACTATCCGAATCTGTATTCCACTTCACAGTTTTTGATCATGTATTTCGGTAGAGCAATCCTTGGTGAGAACAAATTTAATCACAAAGTTCATGGCGTCCCTCAAGTGCTAGATATGAGAGACTTCTTGCTTGTTGATCGGGTTGATGAAAGGGCACAGTATAAATTGTGTGGTGTGATGAATCATTATATGGCGGGGAGTGTGGGTCATTTTGCTGTAATAGTGGCGCATGACATAGAGACCAGGCCTCTCAAACGGTTTGAGTTTAATGACGACGATATCACCATTGTTACATGTTTTTACGTTAAACCAGAGAATATTATTAAGGGGTTTTTGAATGAGAGACCTGGCTTCTCTTAGTACCATCTCGCATTTCTCCAAGGGCAACATCATTGACACAGAGTTTCTATAATAGAGAGGATCTAGATACGAGCTTGCCTCTTGATCTCTTAAATTAATCAATAAGAACAAGAAACTGGTTAAGTAGCATGCCAAGAAATATTATGCTTTTCTTGCATCAAAATCAATTATCAAGTAGATTCCTCGACTTCTTGGTCTTGGTTTAAACAAGGATGGTAATTTACTTTGTTGTTACATCAAGAGTCATTGAAGGGAAAAGTAAAAGCAAGAAAATAGATGCGAAAAGAGCAGAAGGGGATTTTGTAATCAGATGCACTATTAGTGGAAAACAATATCCAATGGTTTTTTAATTGAAGTGGGGCAGCCATAAGAATTCTTATGTTAAGACTAAAGGGGTCTTAGAAATAATTCTTATCATATGTTAGTAAATAATAAAATAAATATTAGTTGAACTAGTTACTTGCTAAGTGATTATGGGGAGTTAATTGGTTGGAAGACTTTACAAAGCCATTGTAATGCAATTGTTTAATTGATTTTGTTGAATAAAGAATTGTTTTAATTGAGATCTTTCTCTCAATTTATAACACTTTTGAACTTGCTGACTTGACATCCTCTCTAAAAATTATTAGAGCTACACCTAATACAATGAAAAATATACACATTAATAGACTGAAAATGAATTATAGAATGACATATAAGGGAATAATCATTTGTTGTCATCTCTTATTCACTTTGAAGCAATCATTGCCTCACTTCATCCATCTAAGGGGTAGGTGCATGAATTGAAGTTGTGAGCCCCCATGACAAGCATGAAGAAACAAAACCATAGGTGAATATCATTCATATTTGCACTAAAAGAAACATAATAAAATAAAAAAATAGATTTTAAAATTTACTATTCTAGCTCATACCTCTGTCAAAGACATAGAAGATAGAAGTACTAAAATAACACCCTCCATTTTTCTATGAATACTAGGAGTATGAACTATTGTCATCGAATGAAAATGAAACAATGTTATTTTATCAAAATATACCTAACATTATTTTACAAACATAATGATTAAAAATAATCAAGCCAACGAAATATCTATGAACACTCTAATTGATAGGTCTTGGTGTGGAAGCTCCAACACACACCTATTCAACATCCAATCTAATTTTTAACATTGTTGTTCATATAAGGTAAAAGTATTTGCATGTACTATATTTATTATTTATTTACTAATTACAAATATGTGGACTCAACATGGTCTTTTAATCAAGATCCAAAGAGCTACTAGACATAGGGTGAACACTTTGACCCTAAAATTTTATTACAATCAATTTAGTAATTTAGTTAATATTACATTTTAAAATGAAAAATAGTAAAATAAATTTAACCTTATTCAAATTTACATATCTATCAATACCAAATGTCACATCCAACATGTCATATATGAACACAAATTCATCCAATATGAATTTTTCATGTTATTGGCCACATGCATGATTACATCCTAAGCATCCTTAGACCCATAATCACAAAGAGACCTACAATTTTACAAATGTGAGGTGAACATTGAGACCTTGGAGTGTCGCCCTCATCACCCTATGCTAAAGGTCTAGTGTGTTGCAACAAGGTCTAGGGAAGTTAGGAAGGTGATGTACTTTAGGATCCACCTCAACACTCTCTTTTAGAATGGAAGGGATCATGACATACTCAATGTTTGGCCTAGCATGTCATTAATTACTTAAATTTTTGTGCTTTCCTACCTTACCTAGCTTCATAAATATTCTTATGGTTATTATATTATGGTTGGCCCTTGCATCCTAAATAATTAATTCTTATTAAATAATTGATATTATTTAACCATCCATTTTAAACCACACAATATATTCACCACTATATTTGGTTGGGATTTAACTTGAAACTCAATATTAATCATTCTTTTTAAGGAATAATAAAATGTAATAATAATTGATTATCTTGATCTTAAATTATATCATATCAAAGTAAGTTTAAAGACCCTCTACTATAGTGAAATGACATCAATATGTTATGTTTTTTTTTCCTCTTTTTAAAATATGCATCCTTTTAACCTTTACATGTACTCTTCACACATAAAAAATAATACTATGTAATGGATCAAAATTGAAACCAATCTTATGGCATTGTATCTCCTCATAAGAAGTGAGAATAACTCACATTCAATCATTATATCTTTATAGTTTTCACACTCTTGATTTAAATAATTAAAACTAAAAACTATTTAATATCAATATATATATATATAACAAAAAAAGATAGCTTTATTTTCATCATAGTTAAAGGAGGACTCAATACATAAGATAATTTGATACAAAAGTGAAAGAAATTCATTTTAATGTCGATATCATGCTACCATCACAACAAGCATGCAATGTGAGAATTTGGCAAAGGTGGTGTCGTTCCCAATGGTGAGGAATGAGTGTGGTTGTGGATAGGGCCTAGGGTCCAATGGTGACATCATTTGTCGTTCAATAATTGTGGCCATTATTAGTGTTGTTCGTGAAGGGGTATGTTGGCCTTTACAAAATCTCCATCCAAGCTACTTTTCAAATAGTATTGTCAAACGAAAAAAATGACAAATGGTGAGCTAAAACTTGCGAGAAGAGAAATGGCCACGATCATTCATATGATCTTGCATGCCTTGTCTAAGGATGTACACCATCGATGGACAAAATGATTTTAGTGAACCTCACCTAAGGAACACTTTCAATTCAATTAAAAGTGATCATTAAGTCAAGAGGTGTTCTACAATTATATAATAGATGTTAAGAATTCAAGTCTATAAAAATTCATTTTTAAGTCACATTTGTAAAATAATAAAGAATATTCATTAATTTTGTCAAATAATTCATGGCATCACCCTATTCTCTACTATAATAGGTAAAGGTGAATAAAATTTGTTGCACATTTAGAGTAATAAGGAAAAACGGATTTGCAAATTGTAACTTCGATGGTGGATGACATAAACACACCACAGTATGGACTTGGATCCCCTTCAAATTTAGAAAGATACACTTCTAGGATTTAGAAAATAGAAGACTACAATATCTCAAACAAATTTAATAAATTTTTTTTAATAAAAATGACCTACAACTATGAAATTGATCTACAATAAAATTAAAAATATATTTTTTATTCTAAATGAAATATAAATATAAAAAATTTAGTTGATCATCACTATTATTCCTAGACTTAAACATATGGACTTCATTTACATTCAATTTCTATAATTAATACCAACTAATTTAAATCTATTTATATTGCATAATGCTTTTTCATCATCACACATATAAACAATTATTTTTTCCTCACATATATTAACAGCTAATTTTTTATAAACATTTATCGTTTTGTAAACATAGTCAAAAGAAGCTCGACACTTTTAAAGCCGAAGATTGCCTGTGATTTGGCCTATATCAAATTGGCGTCTTTAACGGAACAAACAAAAGAGTCTTTAAGGAAACAAAAATGCTGTGGGGTCGGCAAAATACCCAGCAGAGAGGGCCCAATTGATAGGCAGACAAGAAATTTCTTTCCCCACCCCTAGGGAGACAACGTCATTACATTGGAATTGACGCTCATGGGTTTATATCCCCAAAGCTGTGAAGGAAGCCGTGTTGAAGCCGTGTTGCGGTTAGAGCAACATTGCAGTATAAATGTAAGTCTAAGCTTAATACAGCAGCAGGCAAAGAAAAAAAATGGTTTCTGTCCTGATTGAACAGTCATGGAAAAATACTAAAAGGAAACGAAGTTTCAACGAAGGAAGCGTTGGTGCGGAGCTGGAAACATCCATACAAGCGGCGAGGCCCTGCACTAAAAAAAAGAAACGCTTGGATGCCCTTGGTGGCGAGTCTAAAGACCGGGAACTTTTATTTGCTCTATGGGGAGGAGACAGTGAAAGGAAAGCATAAGGAGGAGAGATTTGGTCACAACAAGCCTGAGTTCCACGACCATATCTAGTAATACGCTCCTCCGCCGCCACCATGGCGATTATTGGTGCGCAATCGAGGCGCACGTGCAGGCGGCGGACTTGGCGATAGAGTTCCTGGCGGTGGAGGTGGCGCTAGAGAACGTGGTGGCATCGATCGTGGAGATGAGAGACGTGGAGGAGTTGGCTGTGATTAGCGTGGTGGAGCTGCACTATGTGGTGGAGAGTCAATATGATACTACTCTGCCATTTTCGACTCGCTCGACGCCATACTACCCCGTTCCTCCCCAATGTAGGACTGCTCCATCTTGACCATCCACGTGCTGGAGCGGGGCAGAATGGTGTCGAGCGAGTCGAAAATGGCAGAGTAGTATCATATTGACTCTCCTCCACCACACAGTGCAGCTCCACCACGCTGATCACAGCCAGCTCCTCCACGTCTCTCATCTCCAGGATCGATGCCACCACATTCTCTAGTGCCACCTCCATCGCCAGGAACATCGTTAGCTGTGAGGGCCCCGCCATAGTGGAGCGCCATGAGCGGGTGGACCAGTGGCGACGCCACATGAGCCGCGTCGGCTTCCAGTCCAGCCCGCAGAAGATCATTGCTCTTGCTAAAGCTTGGCTGGCTCAACATTTCCCCTGTGATGGGTACACGCTGACTGAGGAGAAAGGTTGCCTCTGCTCGGTTGGTGTGGCAAGCCTACCATCGCTGCTTCTTGCTCGAAGTGCTAGAACACCCTCTTACGCCTCTGCATTAAATTTTCATTTCGGTGATGAATGGATCAGATCATTCTGATCATCTTGCATTTTCAGTGTTAGTCCCATTTTTTTCATAGAGGAACCTCTTTGGCATAAATATTATTTACTATCCAACACAAATGAGCTATATTTGAACACAAAAAATATTATTTATTGTTATTAAAACAACTTATTTTATTTAAAATATAATTTATAGTCAATTTTAAATTATCATAATTTTTTTATAATTTTTCACATTTCATAATAAAATAAAAAATATTTATTGTGCTTATCTTTTATATTTGTGTATATTTGAATAGTATTTTTCAAAGCAACAATAATATTTATTTAGATGAGCACTTTATTTTATAAATAATGCACTTATATTGAATCATTATGATATATTATATGAAATACCAAATATTTATTTCAATTGTTAATAAATGTATTTTTGTTTTTTTAATATGACAAAGTTATAAGTTCTCACATGTTTATGTAAAGGTCTATCTTGACAAACATTTGATCATTTGTTAATTATAAATAGACTATTATTGACAATATATAATATAAATATATTGCAAAATTAAACATTTCTATAATCGCAAGTACTATACTAACAATAGATCCTTTCCAAATATTAGCTCCTCTCTCCTATCTATCAAACTATGTTATTTTGTACAACAATAAATTTAAAGAAGGATACTTTAAAAATATATCTTAATATAAAAGATAAAAGTAAATATACATTATAAGTTTAAAGGATTTATATACTCACATGATAAATCTTCCACTCTCATCTCCTTTCATCCACAAAGGTATTTCATTTTTTTTAGAAAGCAATAAGCCAACAACATCATCCAAATACATCATTAGCACATGCATCTATGGAAGATGAGAATTCTCCTCCTACACCAAAGTATAAGAAAAGTGCCACACATGAATTTTCCCTTTGCACTATTGAGATTCTTTTGGCTACAAGAGGCTGTGATTCACCAACTAATTCAAAAATGTGACAAATCCAAGTGAAGAAAATCTTATTATTCAAAAAAAAGAGGGGACTAGCTTCACTATTTTGAAAAAAAATACATTTTAATTTTCGAAAGCTCTTTATTAAAACCTCATCCTATTTTATTCACTATTTTTTAACATTTCAAAATTTTCCTCTTCAAATGGTATCTATCTCTACATAATAAGCAAATGAATATTTGTAAATGAAATAGTTTATAAATGTTGTTTAAATACGAAATAGAATAATTCATAAATTTGGACACTATAAATATGCTACTCAAAAAAGTGGGAGATAAAGATAGATGTGGAAAATATATACCTTCAACAATTTGTAAATATATAGTTGAATGTTGTCATAGCCTATCATGCATAGCTCTTTTATTTTATGACAATGAAGAGTGTGAAGATAATAGATATCAGATGAGGACCAGGTAAAATATGACTCATCTTTCTCATCATTGAAGTTGGAGGATGATAAGAAGATGAATAGTGGTAAAGAGATTGAATTAAAATCAAAATAATTAAGGGAAGCATGAGGTAAATTTTGGGAAATTAGGTGTTTCAGTCTGGTGATTTTTTAAAAGTTTATTTATTATTATTTAATAATTTTCATAATTATTTATTTTAAGAAAAAGTTTCAAGCAACTATAATTATATTATATTAAATAATAGTTATTACAAAAACCTGGTTCAAGCGAGCATACCGGTAGGAAAGAATCAAGAAGAGAACCTCCAGTTATAGTTCGAGAAAGTACATAATTTCCTATCAAGATCCTACGACTGACTGACTCAACCCTATTATAAACCTCTTTGCATTTATCGATGACAAACCCACTTTACAATGTGAAAAGACAGACCCCATTACATTTCCAAAATACTAACCCTTCCTAGATACATTGAATAAATCCCTTTACATGCCCATTACATTTCCAAAAAATAGACACTTTACATTTTCAAAATATAAACCCCTTTACATGACATTTGATGCTTAATAGAAAACAACCATTATGCTCATAACAACCAGAAAACCTTGATTACATATTCAACCTGCAAAAGCTAAATAGAGGATGAACCAAAAAATTGATTAGAAGGAAGCTGATTTGTTCCCAATTTTCATAATTAATTGATATTTTTTATAATGCATTATTTAATAATTATGTTTTACTAAATGGAATATTAGATTTTGAGTTGGCATTCATGTGTCATGTTGATACTTTTAAAAATGAACTAACAATTATTAAATAATATCTACTAATATGTTATGAAAAGTCTATTTTTAAGAATGTTATGACAAATTATATGACAATTATAGGAGCAAAATAAAGGAGGTTACTTTGGATATGATGAATAGAACAACTATGATAAATTATGATAGACTCTTCACAAGATAGGAGTTACATACTATTCCTAGAGTGTTTCCATGTGTGAAGGGTGTGAGAATGTGTACATCTATTTCTTATAAGTTATTTATAGGAATGTATGACCTTTTTTGACAACTAGTTTTGGTCTATGGTATTAGAAACTGGTTTACAATACCCATTTTGGTATCTTATAATGTATTTTTCTATATATTGAGGCTTTAAAATAGTAGTTTGTATGTTAAGAGTTTATAGGTACATAGATGTTGTTGGAATGTTTCCAATATTAATCCTTGTTGTATATTGTTGGAACTCCTTTCAAGGGATTTTTTTTAATTATATTGTACTCTTGAAGATTATTTAGTAGTATATTAAGCTACTTTTAGTGTAATAATTTCATGCTACTGTTTGATTTTTGACATTCTCTGTGGTTTTGTTTGGCACATTGTGATTTGGATGGTACTGTTGATATCATGTTGTGGTAGCATAGACTGTTACTGATTATATACTCTGATGATGCCATGGTTATTATGATGATATTTTATTATGATCGTTTGATGAAATTATTTGGAATTCAGTAGACTAGAAAATAGTAATTGATGATATTAATGCAAATTAATGTAAATTTTATAATGCTTTATATGATGATATGTTTTGGTGAGGGGACAGGTAGCATCACTCGTTCGCGAGCGCCCTGCTACACTGTGAATCCTTCTCACGATGCTTTGTAATTGATTATATGTATATATGTTGTATATCACCTTGTTGGATGCAGACCAAGTGCAGGAATAAGACTCGATTCCACCTATTTCGATAGGTCTGGGCGAGCATTGAACCAACCCAACGGCAGGAAGTTGAACAAAGGTGGCATGAAAAGTAACTCCGTTCCAAGGTGTCAACAGTCTTGTACCTTCTTGGTTTGTGCGTATTGGTCACATTCATTTGTGTAGTTGCATTGGTCTTTGTATGTTATTGTGATTTTATGATTTGTCTAAAGTGGTGAATGGTTTTATGTGGTAAATTAAATAATTAAGTAATTAATAAAATAAAAACATAAAATAATAATTAAATATGGCAATGAATAAATATTAGTAGTAATAAAAATATTACATTTATTTTGTATCCTACAATGGTTGATTTTAATTGTTTTAATATGAAAGTAATTAGTTAATAAAGTATTATGGAAAGATATATATAAAGTTCATGTTTGTGGATTTAAAATTTATTTAGTTTTAATTAAATGCATGAAAAATGAAAATGAAATATGGAAAAGGCAACAAAAGGGAATTAAGGTTAAATATTATTTGGTTTTATTTCTTGAAATGTGACCTCTGGTATTCACGGGAAGAGGAAATTGAAAGGATTCCTGGGCATGGATTTTAATAAGGGTTCCTCTTTGTTTGAGGGGATTTGGTTTGAATGCGGGAGAAATTTTATTTCCAATCATTTTTCTGTCCTTAGTTTCTTTTTTTGTTTTTGGAGAAAATTGGTGAAGAGGAAGGAAGATTTGGATCTGTTGCTGGAAGATTGGTAGGAAGGAATTGGTTCAGCAAGAGGGACAAGGCTTCTTCAATTTTATGCAAGTGAAGGACGCCAGGTTCTTTCTTTTAATTAATTATCTTCTGTTAAAATAGGAATTGTTTCTTGTAAATGAAATTTGTATTTAGGGTAAAAAATTAAATAATGGTAGGAAGAAAATCTATTTGGGTTAT